>APFE030031467.1:0-23021 GCA_000404065.3 Pinus taeda
AGCTAGTTTGTGTGTAATAGGTGGAGATAGTACTGAGTACTTGTGAGGAGTATTGTACTATGTATTGTTACATATTCTAAATCAATATAATATATAGATAGTTGGGGGTTTTCAGCTTTATGCTTTCCCTAGGTACATACTGTGTTGATATGTGTGATTGATGCTTCAATGTGCGCATGCGGTTGTTTCTTAATACTGCTAAATTGATGATCAACGCAGAGGAGGTTATGTATTATGCACGTATTTCACAATTAGTGTATAATCGAGATAATATTTGTGAATAAGTGTCATATTATTAAAAATTTCTACATGGTATCAGAGCCAAGTTTTTGATTTGTAGAACATGTTCTACATGGTATCGGAGCCAGTTGATTTGTAGAAAAGTTCTACAGGATAT
Source organism: Pinus taeda (assembly GCA_000404065.3). Classification (NCBI taxonomy): domain Eukaryota; kingdom Viridiplantae; phylum Streptophyta; class Pinopsida; order Pinales; family Pinaceae; genus Pinus; species Pinus taeda. Next base: position 398 of record APFE030031467.1, read on the forward strand.
CAAAACGTGGATTGATCATCAGACCTATTATTTATAAAGTGATTACATTTTATTTCTTCAGGAAGAGTCTGTAATCATGCCAGGTAGCTTTTGGATTCATCCTTCTTTTGGAAGGTGAGATATCCGGTGAATGCCCATACAGTCGATCTCTGTACGAGAAACACTTTGTTATCATGAATTTTAGATCAGAAGCGGTTGAGTTTTGAGCTGGTAAAATGGTGCTCAAGGATAAAACTCAGAAAAATTAAGTGTGAGAATGGAGACAATATGCCCTAGTATCTCACGAAGTTCACCCAATGCCGGGATGAGCTGGGAAATGTGGGGGTGACTGTTGATGATGATGACTTGGTGAACTTGGCTCTACTTGGTCTTCCGAAGAGTTGGAATTCCTATCAGGAATTTGTCAATGGTTAGGAGAAATTGCCAGGATGGGAGAGACTTTGGTCAGATCTTGTGCAAGAGGAGATCAGGCAGAACACCGGAGATAGTTCTTCATCTATGCATGATGAGGAGAACTGTGCGTTAGGGAGTAAGGAAAAGAATGGAAAGGAGAAGGGTTCTCTTTCCAAATCCAGTTCTTCCAATGGTGGGAAGAAGGGTGACAAATTGAAAGTGCGATGCTTTCATTGTCATGAGGTGGGCCATTATGCTACAAATTGTCCACGGAGGAAATCCAAGAAGGGATCCAGGGAAGGATCTAAAGGTGAGGCACTTGCTTCACAGTTTGAGTTGGATTTCACACTCTTCGCATGCATGGTTTCATCCATGATGGGAAGTGGTTGGTTTCTTGACAGTGGAGCTTCTTTCCACATGACCGGTGACAAAAGTTTGTTCAGTAATTTGGAGGAGAAAGATCTCTAGATACTCATAGGGATGGGTAATGATGAGAAGTATAGTATCTCAGGTGTAGGCACGGTTATTTTTCAGAGGGAGCATGGAGCTCACCTTACCTTGACCGATGTCAAGTATGTACCAGGACTGAAGAGAAACTTGGTGTCAATCGCGATGCTGGAAGACAGAGGCTATGATGTAGTCTTCAGTAAGGGAAAGGTTTTCCTTAGACACATCATCACTAGACAGGTGAAGCAGATTGGTTCACCGGTCAAGAACCTGTATGCTCTTGAGGTTCAAGATGCATGCAAAGCCTTGAGCAGCAAGGCAACTGATGGAGACTTGGTGGTTGAGAGGGAGGGTATATTACCTCTCAACATGTAGAGCCAGAAGAAGTCTCAGACAATGGTGGAGGAGCCATGATTAGTGCAGCAACTTCAGGAGGTTGTGGAGCAACCACAACTGGGGAAGCTGAGAGGAGATCGAGTAGAGGCATCTACTGATGTAGAGAACTCCAGTAGGGGGAAACTTCAAGCCAGGTGGGCTGAGGGATCACATGCAGCCATACCTCCAGGTAGGAGGTGGGGCGATATAGAGTGATCGTCCTAAGGAGGGGGGGCACGATCCTTGAGGTACCCAACCTATTAGATGAGACCTTGCTACAGGAGCCCCGATGTGAAGTAGCAGGAATTGACTGATTGGGTAGAGACAGATGCGGATGGAGCGACAAAGAGAGCGACAATGCAGGGAATCCCAGGACAACGCATAGCCAACATGCTGCAACAATGCGAGAGGCACAAGTGTTTTGCATAGTGCTAGGTGGCACATAGAGGTGTGCAATGGTGCGAGATGCATTGATATGTTGCAGTAGCGCAGATGTCAGAGAGGGAGCACTTGTCAGTAGCAGGTAGAGCTTCAACATCAGAGTATGATCCTAGCCCAACATAGGGGTCAGTTGGGAGTGTTTTTGTTCCAAGTGTTGTTTGGAGCAAGTGGACCAGGTAGATGTGTTGCATGCAGAACATTCCAGAGTTATAGGATAGGGGTTGCAGATAATCCATATCTTGTTGAGAGGGAGTGTTGAAAATGCAACAAGATGATGGAGCTTAGTGAAAAAAAGTCGCCTTCACTAAGTGTGCCCATAGGCTATTATTGGCGCAAAGTCTATTTTTAGACTATGTCTATTTTTAGACATATGGATCATGGTCTATGAGTTGCAGGATGCTATTTGTGGATGATTGGTCATGTTGGTAAAAATAGATGGACCTCTATTTTTAGACATATGGGCAGAGTATATTTTTAGATTGCTAGGCTAAAAATAGAACAGTCGAATATTATTAGCTCTTAATAATATTTGGACTATAAACATTATCTTATTCTCTTGGAGCACTTCAGTTCGAGCTACAGATGTGGCACATGTAGCTGCCAGAAGGAAATACGTGGTTCTTATGGGTTACTTGAGCTATTGCATGGAGGACTTCAGTTAATACTTCAGTGATTGAGTTCTGTGGAGTTGAATGAGCAGTTAATGGAGTTGTGTTCAGTTTGACTTAGTTGAACTAGTTGTATTTAGTCTAACTGATCAATAGAATAAGTGATGAGTGATGTGAATTAGTTATTAATTAATTCACTAATTATTAACTCATAAATCAACTGAGGAATACATCAGTTAACTTAGTGCATGGACAGTTCAGTGAAGACAAGTGTTAGAGGTGAGTGAAAGGGCAAGACAGCTGTCAGTTTTGACAATAGTTGTGCATTAGATTTGCACAATCAATGGGATTGAGTATTTCCAATGAGGATTGCGTGGTATATCCAAGGGAAATACGAATTTGGATGATTCATTCATCAGTATTCTCATGCAGGATTGCGCAGTGGAGGCAGGCAAGCAGCGAAGGAGATTTGAGCCAGTGATTGATTCAGATCTGAGCTAGTTTGTGTGTAACAGGTGGAGATAGTACTGAGTACTTGAGAGGAGTATTGTACTATGTATTGTTACATATTCTCAATCAATATAATATACAGATAGTTGGGAGTTTTCAGCTTTATGCTTTCCCTGGGTACATACTGTGTTGATATGTGTGATTGATGCTTTAATGTGCGCATGCGATTGTTTCTTAATACTGCTAAATTGATGATCAACGTAGAGGAGGTTATGTATTATGCATATATTCCACAATTAGTGTATAATCGGGATAATCTCTGTGAATAAGTGTCATATTATTCAAAATTTCTACAATAGAGTATGCATTGAAATAAACCTGAGGGGATGATGTCAGACTATGTGGGTTCATAGATGTAGATGGGGTAGGCAATTTAGTGGATAGGAAAAGTATCTATGGGTACTTATTTATTATTTGATCAAGGATGGTTTCTTGGTGTATCAGGAAGCAGAAGTCAGTAGCACTGAGCTATAGAGGCAGAGTATATGGAAGCTAGCACAACTACATGCAAAGCTATATGGATTCAGAAGCTATTGGTGAGATTGTTTAGGCAGAGGATGGAGGCGAATAATGTCTAATGTGATAATCAAATTTGCATCAATCTCTCTGAGAATCTAGTGTTTTATGATAGGTCAAAACACATAGATATTCAATGTCATTTCATCATAGATTGTATGCAGTGTGGAGCGGTCTAGCTACAATATGTTCGCACAGATGAGCATGTGACAAACATACTCACAAAAGGTCTAGGAGGAGCTAAGTTTTTATATTTCAGAGAACAAATAGGTATGGTGGATAACCTGTTTTAGTAGGAGGGACAAACTATTTTGAACGCTTCACAATTGCAGTAGTTGCAGTTGCAACAATAACAAATGAGTGGGAGTTGCATTGCAGATGTAGAGTTGGAAGAAATATAATAGCATCAACCACAACAAAAATGCAACATTAGAGTTTCATAATGGATGGTGGGAAGTGGGAGGCAGTCACAGTGGCCAAACATTAACAACGTGAAAGGGTGTTGTAGCAATACAACACTAGAACACCTTCCTTGATAAGAGGGAGTGTTAGTTTTTGTAGCATGGAATGGTGTTCTGGTCTTGAGACTTTGTGGAGAGGCTAAATCACAGGAGTTCTCCATAACACATAAATCGTTTATGGAAATTCCGCCTAGAAGTGTCTCAATTAGATTATTAGCCTAATTTAAATATTTCCTAAGTCTAAACTTAGGAAAAGGGGTTAATTAATCAATATCAATTGAGAAAGGTGTGAATTATCTAGAAACTCACATAGATCGATCGAGGGATGATCTCAGCCATCCGTTATGTTTTAATCTTGGGTGTGGGATTCTCAATAGCACATTATAAGAAGAATTTGATGGGTAGATGGAGAATACACCAGTGCAGATACACAATGATCTAGACAGTTCAATTTCTAGTGTAGGTGATCAAGTAGGAGAGATCAAGTCAGAGATCGAGTAGAAGGTGGCAGAGAAGTGAGGCAGTATTCTGATGGAGGTTTCCAGTACTAGAAGAGTCATTTTGAGGGAGTGAAAATTTTTCCATAGAGATATTGTGCAAGGGATGCACACAAAACACACAGAAGCCATTTGATCTAGCTAGAGGAGGGTTCGTTTCAGGTGCAGAATCTCGGGAATCAGTCCAAAAGGTCTAGAAAATAATATCTAGAGGAAGAGACAACAATAATAACAATAATCAACAATTTCCGGAGGTAGAGTAGAAGGTCCTACACAAGGCTTGCGCAAAAGCTGATACTGGGGATGAGAGGATGGCCTGTAGAGCCAATTTCTGATGTTAATTCAGCCATGGGGTGAGGAAAATTCCTCACAAGTATTTTTCCACTGATTCTCTCAGATTGGATTGCCATTGTGGCATCCAAATTATTGTACTCAGATTTACTGCTGCATAATAATAAAAAAATCCTCATATGCTACACTAGTTTTCCCAAGTTGGGTTTTTCCAGGGGCATTTGTCCAAAAATAATTATTTTAATTTTCATGTGTGTGTGCTAGAATATTTATCAGTTTCCAGTGCTATTGTTTTTTGTAGTATCTTTTTGAAGATTGCAGTGTTTATTTCATTGTTGCTATAGCAATAAACTACTAATTTAATTAACAATTATAAGAAATAATACCATTTGTTACAATATGATTTCAGTAGTGAAATTTTAATATGGATTAGTCTCAAAACCTGACAAGAACCCAGTGCCATCACTTCTTTTCTCCTTGATTCCAAATTTACTAAATGGTTCATCAACCTTAAGGCCAACACTTAGTAATATATAGATATAACTAAGCCCAATCGCTACCCAATGAATCATGGGCACTACCAAACTAGGTAGTTACTACCAACTAGGTAGTCTTATGTCGATTGAAATATAGGTGTATTCCAAACCTTTTTAGGCCTAGGAAACCCCATTCTAGTAGTCTACTTGTACTAATCAACATAGGCCTAGACAGTCCCATACTTGTTTGCCCCAACACATTACACTGTACATGCACATATACATAGTGCTCAAAACATCATATACACATACACACATGAGATAATACAAAAATACACATGTAAAATAAAACAAATACACAATACACTTGGAATAATACAATATGTACCCCACAATGTTGAAAATTCTAGAGACCACACCATCTCTATCCACAGACACCAAGCAAAATTGCCTCTAGTGTCTTTTCCCCGCATGCCGCAACTCACACTACCTTTGTTTTGCTGATATATCCTTCAACATTCCCTATTCATAATATAATGTGGAAATAATTTATAATCATGTTCACATGATATTAAAAGTATAGATCATCTAGGGCTACTTTTTCCCATTTGATTCCTCACACAACCAAGAATCTTACATGCCATCCACATTTACATAAAAAGAATATAAACCATAATTCTTCTACAAGAATGACTCTTGACAAAACCTATTAGTCACAATGGAATTTACATATGTATATAAATGTTGGCCTATTCATGAACATACCTCTCTCTCTCTTTTTCTCTCTCTCTCTCACACACACACACACACACACACACACACACACACACACACACACACACACACATGCATTGACTTAAGGTCAAACAACTTCCCCATTGCCATTCTCATGGCTACCATTTCACTGTCCATTATTTCCTATGGACTAACCAACCACTTGGCCTTCATGGTGTTGTCCACTTAATCATGGACACAACATACATATTTATATCCATCTAAGAAGGTAAAAGTTGAGATAAATCACTTCGTTTAAGCAAGACATGTATCAACCAAAGGAATTCCTTCACTAAAATTCCTCCTATCGCCTTTATCACATGTTTTTGTTTTTAGTTACACTTTTGCACAGGAAATGTTCCAGACTCTCTTATTCTCATCCTTGTTATTTATTTATGTGTAGGTCCTTTCTTCCCTTGTATTATCGATTCATCCCCCTTGTTTCTCTTACAAGAGGTATGTGGCTTTATTACCACACCAAACAAGCTTTCTTGACCCTAAGCATGATATTAAAAGGGCCATTAAAAGGGAAGGCAAGATCAATAAACACAAAAAGGGAAATTAAGAACAAAAATAAGTAAAAAATTCAGCAGAATAGCATGGCCATGTGAAAATGTAAAATAAAAATGAAGTCAATCCATGAAAAGGATAAACTAAAACCACCACTTATAGGCATTAATATAAAAAGATCCCCAAAATTTAAATTTTATCTTGATGAGTCATGGTAGTTCTAGCCTTCATGCAAGTGCACATATGTGTACCTATGAATATGTAAATCCACAACCCAAAATTAGTTCAAGACTTCTTTACAAGGCAGTTCAAGACTTCTTTACAAGGCTCATAACTACCTTGAAGTCTTACATTCCCTATAAGTTCATAGGGGATATTTTAACACACACACACACAGACACATGTCAAGGAGCTTGAGGGAATGACACCTCCTCCTTCTCGACATCCCACATAATTGATTCGTATCCCTGTGGCTTGTAGGGGCTATTTTCTTTCTTCGTCTTCTTGCAGGAAATCCTTTCTCAGATGCTCTTCTCCATAACACCAATAGGAAAATATCCTCTTCTTCCTTTTAGCCTCATGAGGCCTTTTCCTTCTAATACCATTTTTCCTTTTTTAATATTCATCTTGATATGTCATTTAGTGTAACTATTTTCGCAGTTAAACATTCCACCCAGCCATATCTTGCTGTTTCTGGGTGAGCTTTCTAAGTTCTTCCCTGCAGATATTCAACTCATTTTCCAAGTTCTTGAGATCAACCTCCAAATTCCTGAAGGCTCTTTTCCTTTGGAAGGATGTACCTCTTTCTTGTTCTCGAAGGACTTGGTACATATCCTACTGCACCATGCCACAATATTTCCTTTCTCTACCACTCAGTCTTGCTATGTGCTGCCACGTACACTCAGTTGTTAGTGCATTAATAGATATAAAAAAAATATACTAGTTTCCTCACTTTTTTGTACCAAGCACGCTACCTTGCATCTACACTTATGCCTCAATTTACATATTAGTCACAAGTCTCACATATGTGACATAAATATCTCAACACAAGTTTTCAAAACCCAGAATTCTACATGCACATGCACATATAATCTCATTAATTTCGCTCAGTCTCTATACCGAGACCCAAAAAACAATTCAAATTTGACCTTTATACCAAGGCTAGTAATCATACCATTTAACACGTAATTATTGATCACCACCGACCTCTCTACCGAGACTCCTATTATTACTTGTTAAAATCAACCTTCAAAATTTGAAAATAATGTCAACCTTCATTAGCTTTATGCAATCTATTTACTAAGACTATCACCACTAATCAAGAGGTTGGTTTTTCCATAAGAAACTGAATTAGCATGTATATTTAGCCTCTCTATTCAAGGCCAACAACAACATACAATCATACTTTACAACTTATAACTTCCCCATTTGTGTTATATATCAAGTAGTTTCCCAATCTCTCTCTCTCTCTCTCTCTCTCTCTCTCTCTCTCTCTCTCTCGCATTTATAAGGTGGAATATAAGATAAACTTATAGGCAACAATCAACCTATAATGAGGTTCTTAGCTTCCTAGAACATACATACCATTGGATATCCACATCCCAACCAACATATAATACATATGGCTATCATTCATTAACTAGGCAATGTTATACGTAATACACATCACATAGGGATCCTTCCACAAATTCCCCAAACCTCATGAACATAATTGTTCCATGCATACGAGATCACATCTCCCAACCTACGGTGATGGTATGGTACAAGGAACTCATTACCCTATAGGAAGTTCTGTAAGATTAAAGAAAATTCAACTTCCAAGGCCACAACTACTAGTTGTCCAACCTTCAAGATGCCAAATAGCAAGTGCATGCATTTCCAAGGAATTTATCACAACAACATGTCAAACATCATTGTGAATATTATGAAATCTAATCAACACTATGAGCAGGATACCATCACACTCATATTCAAGCGTTATACTCAGAGTTGAGTTCCATCCCAAACCGGGAATGCATGCATATTTACTATGTAAGAAATAATCAATTATAGACCTTATTTTAATACCTAAACATTAATTTAGTTAATTTTCTAAAATCACTATGAAACCCCTTTCTCAGTTAACTTGTTAAACTGAGCATCGACTCATTTTCCCATGATATAGCCCATCCAGTTAGAGTGTTGAACCTAGATACTTTTATACCACTCTATAAAGCACCCCCTACTAAACCCTACCAAATTCCAAGTTAGAAGGAGGTGGCTACTATGCTGACCCAAGATACATGGTGTTGTTATGGAAATGGGGTCTAAAAATTTTGATCTTTTCAATTAGCTTAAAACCTAAATTATACATTACTGTTGTGTTCGTCTCGTCAAGACAATTCTAGTGATGTAAATTCTAATTCAATTTTACCTCTGGATCAAATGTTATGGCCATTTGATTTCTAACGAATTAGAAGATGCCATGTCACCACTCCACCAGATAACATGCACGTGGCAGTCCTAATCAACCTATCAATGCCACTTGGATTGGCGTATTATCTGCTGACCCATTCATGGGTTGGGTTTTCACAACGCTTGCACTATGCATTAATACGTAATTATATGTACATATATATAATACAACCCAAATTGACAAGATGTCAATTGTTATTAAAATTATTGTTAGCCGGGTTTGTTACCCCATCCTTTCTCGCCACGTGCCTTCACAAGTGGCTCTTGGAAATACCTTCTAGGCTTAAGTGTCTATGGGTCAATTAACAAAATGTTTATTGAAGAAAGCCTTTCCTACTCCCAGGCTTTGTTACTTGACTCTTCCTCACTTGCACATTTACAAATTCTTTAGGGTCAGTATTCTAGGCTGAGTTGTAAGGTGGGTCCATCCTTGCACCAATGGATAACCTATCAAGCTCATGTGTATGCCACCATGTCTGGGCTTATGCCATATCATGCTCTTTTAAAGATGCTCCATCGTTGAACACCTAGAGGCCAACCTCGGGGCTTACGTGTCTAGGAGGGTCCACACATACGAATGGTCAATGCTCCCAGTTGGTCCATCAACTCACACCCTTACTTAACTACTCCGATGATCCTACTCCTGACATGACAACTTGAGACTCAATCAACTTTGTCTCTCCCCTATGTAACCATTTGTGAGCTTCCTAGACATAACCTTCGAGCATACATCATCTTGGGTTTCTCCTTGACCATTGATCTCTCTAGCTTGATCTCGACCACTCATTATGAAGGTTTTCACTTTAGGTCATAACCCACAGGTCTATGCCTAAACATGGGGATTGGAGCTAGGGAGCTTATTAAATATAAGGCTCCATATGAAGGCTCCTCCTACGCATTATGTTCCACTACAATGAAGTGCATTTGGACTGTGAGAGGATAAGGAAAAATCTATTATGTGCATAGTCACATATACTCGACTGAGGCCATAGTGGTTCTGCCCAATGCTTGGGTTGCATAAAGCTCACATAGAACCATTTATGGAGAGCTCCACCATGGCTCAACCACTGCGGTTCTATAATAACTTGGATCTACAACAGAGTTTTATTATTTCTAATAATATTTACTGAGGTACCCAATAGTGCTATCCCTTCGAACCTTACGACAAAGTCACCGTCTTCGGGCCCTTAATAGAAAAAATACAAGACACAATACAGGGGTGTGTCCATTCAGACCAGGGGATTATCCTTCCAGACTCTTAGAGGTCTATGGTCTCGATTGATGATCAATCAACATATTAGAACCCTCATGCCTAACCAAAAGCATACAAAGGAGTACATGTCTATAGAGGAACAAATTCCCATCATACTTATGGATTAAAGGAAGTATCATGCCCATCCAAGAAGTATACAACCATGTCCTCTAGATCCTGAAGTAATATTATCTACAACAAGGAGAATAAGGCCCTCTCGTCCTTAAGCTTGGTGAAAGTACAAATACCGACCCAAGAACTTGGGTCTCCTTTATTGGAAGGATGATAGTAACACACATGTAAAATAAACATTCCCTGATCCAAAATGGATTTTGGATAGATTCCTAAGTCAAGGTGTTCCTCATAGAGGAAAATGAAAGTCCAAGGAAGTTCCTGGAACTAGCCTCATTGCAGAGATCATCTCATTTTGAATCTGCTGCAACTCAAATGGGAAAAAATAGACTTAGGATGTAAAAGTTATTACAGAAAGAACATGCCCAGTTTCTTTGAAAAAAGAGGCAAAAACCCCTAAAAACGACAAAAGACCCTTATAAGGGAAAATCACATCGCATGAGGCAAAGAGGAGGACTTAAGGTCGGGTGGAAGGCACCCACAATCAATGACCTCCAATGATCGGATTGGTAGGTTAGATCAGAGGCAAGCAGTGTATACCCAAGGCAAAGGTCTCAGGCTGATGCGATGGTGCGATCACTGAAATTAGGGGATCGACATTGGTGGTGCCATGGGGCTTGAGGTGGGACCCCGCGTCGAGTGATACTGCAATAGCCAAAATCAGCGAATTGCAATAAGCGATGCCACGAGGCAGAGGCGGGACCTCGGGCCAAGCGATACCACGGTTACTGATATTGGCGTCAACGGATTGCATCGGCGTAGGCCACGCCATATGGCTTACCCCGGGTCCATGCATTATTGTGACTTGCGAATGAAAATGGACCCGAAAGGGTTTGCAAATGAAAACATATAATGTTTCAAATCCGGCTAAAGCCATTTTGATGGGAAATTACAATGTTTAATGTATTTTTAAGATACCAAGGGGAAATCATGAAACATGGGCATTGAGATTTGCGATAGCGACTTCAGGTGGACCCGATGGAAAATAAAATGGAGTTCATAAATTTTGAAGTCTGATAGATGCGTTTGGGCAGATTTTTATAAGCTTTCTGTGTATTTTCCTGTGTAAGCAAAGAAATTATATATTTGGGATTTTGACGCACCAGCGGCCTTTTTCATTGCAAAAAAGGTAGCCCCCATACCTTAGGACGTTAGCGATGATTGTTAAATGCTCCAGAAGGAAGATGAAGGGACAAGGACTGGGAGCCAGAGAGCTTGAGAGCTGAAATGAATGGACAACACCAGTTGGCTTAAAAGCCATGAATGTCAGAGACAAGAAAGGGGTTTCGTTGTTAGAGTTGTTGCTGAAACCAAGAAAAGGAGAAAGTGAAGCCAAAGTAGGAAGTCGAGGCATAAGAGAGCAGTGCAAAAAGGGCAACAACAAAAACAAATAGCGCAGAAAGCAAAGATGAAGTGCACACAACCAAGGGGGTCACTTGGAGTTCAAGTGGAAAGCTAGAGAGCTATAAATTGCAGAGAGCCAAAGAAGCTAGAGCCGAAGAGCCAGAGCCAGAGCTAGAGCCAAGAGCCAGAGCCAAAGCAGCTAGAGCCAAGAGCGAGAGCGAGAGTCGAGAGCCAGAAAGCCGAGAGCTTCAAGAGCCAAGGATCAAATGGTTTCAAAACCCATTGTTTCTGTGTAAAATAGTGGAGTTGAGCCGAGACCCTGTAAAAAGGACTTTCCCATAATCTTAGAGAGCCTAGTTGAGTTGACTAGAGCTCAAGGAGATTTAGCCCAAGAGATTTGGGTGAACTCCAAATTAATATTTCTGTTCTGTGCATTTGTTTTATTGCTGCACTATTTATTGTTTTATGTATTTACATATCAGCATAAGCAAGTGAACTTACAACACATAACAGTTTTAAAATAAACATAAGCATACACCTATATTTTCAAGCATATTATCAATTCCGCATTGGTTAATCAATAAGACTTGGGAATTTTTAAAGATTTGGAAGTGGGAGAGGTTCTTGCAAGTTAGACAAGAAGCCTAAGTGCCCCATTTTCAGATCAGGTGGTATCAAAGCCTAAGTTTGGTTAACCACACCTTTAAGAAGGTTATATCAGAATGCTTGATTGACAAAGCAAAGACTGCTTGTGTGAAACATGTTTGAAGAACAAGAGGCTGATTGTATGCTTGTTTTGCAGACTAACTATTTTTTGAGTTTGCAGAGGTAAAGGGAAAGCTACTGATAGCTCAGTCTAGGAAGTGCAAGAAGGAAAGAGAGCTGAAGGCACTCTTCTTATCCCAAAGGACCTCAAGGCAATCCTTGGAGCACAAGAGGGTTGTTGCAAAAGGTTGCTGAATAAGCTCTTTATTTATCTTGTTGAAGTCTTTTTTGTTCATTGGCACAATGATAACTTCTACAAGTGTATCTTTGAATTCCTCTTACATCACAGGACTCTTTGATGGAGACATGAACCAAGAATTGTTCATCATGATGGACAAGGTAAGAGAAATGTATGAGGATGGGAGAAAGAGCAGCATACTTAGAGAGCAGTTGAATTCCATGAAGGAAGAGAAGAAGTTGCTTTTTGACAGACTAGAGGAAATGGAGAGGCAACTTCATATTGCAAATATGAACCTAAAGAGGATGCATGAGTTGGAGTCACAGCTCTTTGTTGCCCAAGAAGCCTTCGTCAAGTATCAACTTGAAGAAGAGGTAAACCATTCCAGTTTGTCTTCAAATTCTCCAAAGAATGCTTATATTGGTTCTTTTGAAAAACATACTAGAGGCATAGGTCCCAAGCTAATGTCCAAGATGGGCTATGAAGGAAAGGGCTTGGGAAAGCATGCACAAGGTATTGTTGAGCCAATAATAATTGAGGAAAGGCCTAAGTATTTGGGTCTTGGCTATGAATAGTCTTATGGAGAGAGTTCCAAAGCTGCCATGAAGGCCATTGAAACAACTCCAAGAAAGAGTTGCATTGTAGAGTGAAGATTGTATTCAAGAGGAATGTAATGACTTGAAACATCACTTGTAGTATGCAGGTGTTTAGAAGCACACACTTGAACCAGAGGTTTGCGGAAACTCTAATAGCCTTAAAGAGATTGATGGTGTTCCAAAGGGAGCCACTTCTTCATTTGCTTCACCTTCTCATGAAGGAAATAAGGGTGAAAGAGGCAGGTCTAAATATGGTTCTAAACATATTCCTTTTGATTTTGCAAAGCATGGTAAATTTTAACATAAGCATGGGAAAAGAATTGCATGTTCTTTTTGTGGTTTGGATAACCATCATGTTTCTAGATGTTGGAAGAGAATGGCCACATACAGGAAAATTTTGAAGGAAAAGAAGCAAAGAGCCAAAGGTCCATTGGACAAGGAAAATCATGCTGTCAAGAGGACGCACATGTGTTGCACTTACTACCATAAGCAAGGGCATCTTGCTGCAAAATGTTGGACATTGAATCTAGCGATGCTTCTAGAAAAGTTGAAGAAAGTGGAAAGAAAAGATGGAAGAAATGGAAAGGAAGTTTCCATGGATGATGTGCTTCAGACTGATTCACATGTTGATGCTGATGTGCACACAAAGGAAAGTCCTTTGAACTGGATTGGTAAGAAATGGTTAAAGTTCTTTTCCAATTAAGGTTGCATGTCTATTGATGCTTTTATTTGCATTTCTTGTTGATGAGATGCAAGTTGCAGGTTTCTACCAAGATGGTGAATGGAAAAGATTGAGTGGGAGACTCACTTTGTAGCTGCAACCTTATATTTCATTTCAACTTCGAAAGTACAGTGAGCTTAAGCGAAAGTTGAAGGATGAAATGCATGCATGAGCATGAGATGCATGAACATAGGGATGTTGATGTTTTCCTTGTATTTGAACATCTTGTCAAATAGGTACAAAGGAAATTTTTTGTGAAGTAGGTGTAATTCACATCTGTTTGAGCCACCTTGGATCAATGATTAAGGTAGAGAGTTCAAACTACCTTCTATAACCATTTCAACAAGAATTCTACAGGAAGGCAAGGAGGAAGACAGTTCTTCCTGGGAAGACTAGCCCATCCAAGAAGGAAAGTGGTTAGAAACTTTGGTTTAGAGGCACTATGCAAGGCAAGTGTATGGATGCTGAAAGAAGAGGGTGCTATTACTCTCAGGTACTATTCAGATTAGTATATCGGTCTTTTGGAGACCAAAAGTTCTTTTAGTGGGAAGGCATGATCCAAAATGGATTTTGGATAGATTCCTAAGTCAAGGTGTTCCTCACAGAGGAAAAATGAAATTCTAAGGAAGTTCCTGGAACTAGCCCCATTGCAGAGATTGTCTCATTTTGAATCTGCTACAACTCGAATGGGAAAAAATAGACTTAGGATGCAAAAGCTATTGCAGAAAGAAGATGCCCAGTTTCTTTGAAAAAAGAGGCAAAAACCCCTAAAAATGGAAAAAGACCCTTGTAAGGGAAAATCCATTGCATGAGGCAAAGAGGAGGACTTAAGGTTGGGTGAAAGGCACCCCCGATCAATGACCTTCGATGATCGGATCGGTGGTTTGGATCATAGGAAGGCAGTGTATACCCAAGGCAAAGGTCCCGGGCCGATGCGATCGCCGAAATCGGCAAATCGACATTGGTGGTGGCATGGGGCTTAAGGTGGGACCTCGCGCCGAGTGATACCGCGATTGCTGAAATTGGCGGATCATAATCAGCGACCCCACAAGGCAGAGGCAGGACCCCGGGCCAAGCGATATTGCGATCGACGATATCGGCGTCGGTGTAGGCCATGCCATATGACTTACCCCAGGTCCACGCGTTATTGCGACTTGCAAATGAAAACGGACTTGAAAGGGTTTGCGAATGGAAACATATTATGTTTTAAATCTGGCTAAAGCCATTTTGACAGGATTTTACAATGTTTAATGTATTTTTAAAATACCAAGGGGAAACCATGAAACGTGGGCATTGCGACTTGCGATAGCGATTTCAAGCAGACCCAATGGAAAATAAGGTAGAGTTCATAAATTTTAAAGTCCGATAGACACGTTTGGGCAGATTTTTACAGGCTTTCTATGTATTTTCCTGTGTAAGCAGAGAAATGATATCTTTGGGATTTCGTCACGCCAGTGGCCTTTTCTATTGCAAAACAGGTGTCCCCCATACCTTGGGACATTAGCAGTGATTATTAAACACTCCAAAAGGAAGATGAAGGGATAGCGATCGGGAGCCAAAGAGCCCGAGAGCTGAAACGAACGGACAACGCTAATTGGCTTAAAAGCCATGAATGTCAAAGACAAGCAAGGGGTTTTGTTGTTAGAGTTGTTGCTGAAACCAAGAAAAGGAGAAAGTGAAGCCAAAGTAGGAAGCTGAGGCATAAGAGAGTAGCGCAAAAAGGGAAGCAAAAAAAAAAGCAGCGCAGAAAGCAATGCTGAAGTGCACGTAGCCAAGGGAGCCACTTGGAGTTCAAGTGGAAAGGTATAGAGTTGTAAATTATAGAGAGCCAAAGAAGCCAGAGCTGAAGAGGAAAAGCTAGAGCTAGAGCCAAGAGCCAAAGCCAAAGTAGCCAGAGCCAAGAGCGAGAGTGAGAGCTGAGAGCTAGAAAGTCGAGAGCTTCAAGAGCCAGGGATCAAATGGTGTCAAAACCCATTGTTTCTATGTAAAAAAGTGGAGTTGAGCTGAGAGCTTGTAAAAAGGACTTTCCCATAATCCCAAAGAGCCTAGTTGAGTTGACTAGAGCTCAAGGAGATGTAGCCCAAGAGTTTTGGGTGAACTCCAAATTAATATTGCTATTCTATGCATTTTTTTTATAGCTGCACTATTTACTGTTTTATGTATTTACATATCAACATAAGCAAGTGAACTTACAACACGTAACAATTTTAAAATAAACATAAGAATACAGGTCCTAGATTTTCAAGCATATTATCAATTCCGCATTGGTTAATCAATAAGGCTTGGGAATATTTAAAGCTTTGAAAGTGGGAGAGGTTCTTGTAAGTTAGATAAGAAGCCTAAGGGCCCCATTTTCAAATCATTCCCATAGGCCACTGAGGAGAAATGAATCTTCAATATGCTACCCTGGACTGTATGTAGTGTTGAGACAACCTGCAATCGAATAAGTTCATGCTACGACAATTTATGAAGAGGTTTCAAGGAAAACTATTAACATATATAACCAATATATGAATACCCACTGTAGAGTATGAATCAAGCTAAGCACCATGGCTATAACTAGCCATTAAAGTAGGCATTTACCATGTCATCTCAGCACCGAGACAACATACAAAATATGGCACCCAACCTTGAGAGATTCAACATCAACACATGCATAACAAAAATGCAACTTTGTGTGAAGTACAAAAACATAAAATCAAGTCATTCAAGCTCATGAGGTTGTACCTTGCACAACACAAAATATAGATCTATTGGACTAAGTCCTTGAAAAAATGGATGTGTTTACCCAACATCAAGGTATGCATTACTGAAGGCTTGAAGAAGACCCTCATATAAAATAATAGGTCAATAAGGGTAAAGGAGGAGGGAATCCTCAATATTACCACATTGCAACATAACAATGCTAATGAAATTTTGTAATCAATGTAATCATGATACTACAATAAGAAAGAGTTACCATGCTAAATATTGCTATGACATAACCAATATTATTACACATTATCCCAATGCCTTTAAACATTAACACATAACATTAATCAATCCTCCAAATAATAGTAACATAGTCATGTCTCATGCACAATAACCCGATTTCAAACTAGAAATGTAGCACATAATCATTATCATGGAAAATACATGAGGAACATTCAACTTGTGAGTTTTAGGGAAACTGAGTTTGGGACTATGACTCTCCACCCAACCATCAACAAACTACAACACTATTACTTGTAGCTGTCACCCTCAATCCAGATTCCAAAGCTTGAGGGGGAGTGCTTTTGTGGGCTTTTGATTGACAAAATAGTTGTAACGACAATGCCACTAGGATACATTGCCTTCATCCACTAAATACCCACATGATATTCAACATTTGAGGTGTATTCACTTCATGCCAGGATACCACAACACATAGAACTTCAATTCACTCTACAAGAGCAGAAAGTCACAATAAGGAAGGTTTAGTGGTTAAGCAACCAACGATAAATAAATAACTCTCTAGGTGGTTAATCAGTGAGTCAAGCACTACAATTTTTATCCCAAGGAAATTCTTGATGGTTCTTTCAATCCTTACAATCACTAAGGTGAATCCTTCCAATCTAGTAGGTTCTTCAAGCCACCAACTTCCAACAGTTTCTTTAATGTGGCAAGCAAGCCACTGCTCTCTATCTATGATACTTTTTATCCAACAAGCCTTGTGTTAGAGGATTGTCCAGTTGGTGCTCTGATCCAGAGATCAAAACTTAAGGATAAGAATCATTTTTCATTCTGTTTCACCTTTTTTGCTCTCTTGCTGTTTCCACGTGCATATTTTCTGCGTGCCTATGTGTCTTTCCGAGAGTGAGTGTAAGAGTCACCCAATATTCCCCTTGGCTGATTTTTTTCTTTTCCTGTTCAATGGCAAACCACCTACCTCTTCTCGAGGTTCCATGCAACCCCCTCCTTGGACAACACAACCCATTCTGTTTGATTAAATTTTATTGTATCTTACTTGCTGTTAGAGGCTAAGGATACCTGTGCCTATCCTTTTCTAGTTGGTTAAACTTATTGCATGGTTAGCCCATTTAAGACCACTTAAGGAAACCCATGCCTGCCATTTAAAACAACCAATTCCTCATGTAATCTCTAACCTCAAGCAATGGAATTGATGGCACTGTCTCAGCTAATTAACATAACTACAATTATTTAGATTGAGAGAAATTCTTACCAAGGGGATATTACAATAGTTGACTTGGAATTGAACTCAATATGTCATTTCTTTAAAAGTGAAAACTAGTTTTAGATTATTTGGTTGTCATAAACACCCAAGAACCCCCATCATTTTACTAGAATTAGTGTATGTGAAGAGGCCCCCACCATTGGATAAGAAATTTGCTTAGTCTAGTTAGTCAATCCATTCAATCTCATTCTCTTCCCTAGAAAACATCCTTCCAATGCTCAGTCTCGAATTTCCATAACATTATGCTTTATTTTTCCACCTAAGTTTACATTAATGGCCTATTGAGTTTTCTTGATACACTTACATCTCTTTGTGTTTGTAGAGTCCTCCTAAGATTGACGCCTTACTACCTTTGAATTCGAGGAGGTGCCAATAGTCTAAAGCTTCAAATCCAACATATTTAGGTGTGTCTACTTTGGAATTGAGTTTCCACAATTTTAATTTAATTATGAATAATTATTACAAGGATGGTAGGGATTTAACCTCCATAGAATATTCATAGTAGTATACACAAATCAAATGTTGAAATTTATCTTCAAAGTATAGTATGGAGCTATAGTTTTTTGGGCATTTGGTATTGATAAGCCATGGTATTTTCCCATGGTATTGTAGCAAAGCATATTTAGAGATTAAAAATCTCCATTGTAAAATTGAAGTAAATATCCATGGTTAAAAGTCTTGTTCTACATTTTTTTAAATGAATATATCTGTTTAACTTATATAATGATAATAATAATATTTAAAAAAAAAGGTTATAATTTAGTTAGCTTTATGATTTTTCAAATTTTAGCAATGTGAAATCAATGTTTTGATGCTTATTATGGATTGACGCTGAATTGATGCCTATCACTATTTACGAGCCATTTAATATAAATTGCTACAACAAAACTAGAAATAGAAAAAACATCTCGTTGACTTATATCATGGTTGTAGAGAAAAGCAAACTAGTTATGGACCTCATTCAATGTGGTTACTAGTTGAAAAATTGAGTGTGATAAACCACCATCCTTTCTTGAAAAAGCATTTAATATTGATGGATCTACAAGACTGGAGTCATTACTTCTTGAATGGGGAAAATGATATTTGTATTTATGGTCCTTTGTTTGATGACCTGAAATACATATCACTCTTTCATCCAATTGTCTTGAGATCTTGACACCTTATTGTTATTCTCTTACAATCTTTGGAGTGGCCTCTTTTAGTGGTATACACCCTAGATAGAGAAGCCTTTAGTATCCATTCAACCTAAATCAGGGTTGAACTAGATCTCTTATCCCTCCCAAGGATCATTGGAGAAGTGCACAAATTTCTCCTCATATGGCATATTTCCTTCCACATGTCATTTACCAATCATTTATGATGAAATATCTACCTTGGCTACTCCTATAAACCCTTTCTACAATGAAACCCTCACCCTTTGAAATGAAAACATATGTCAAGTATGTGTTTTTTGCCTTTGAGACCTCTCCATATGTAACTCAGCTTGCAAAACCTATGTTTCTATATAAAATACAAATAAAATTTAGTTGAAACTAATCCAAATTTACGTAAAAATGGCTCAAATTATCATTAATTACTCAAACAAATATTCAAATAATAAAATTTTATCCCACATGATAAAATTTTATCCCACACTAACTTGGATTTTAGAAAAAAAAAACAAAATATGTATTTGTAAAAAAAAACTAGTCCAAATCTAATGACCAACCAAAAACATTGTATCTTTAAACAAATAAGTGAAATGAGAAGTTTGAAATGAGAACCAAACTTCTCCCAATCAAAATGTCAAAAAAAAATCATCATAATTTTTTATAAAAATAATATTTAAAATTAAAAATTAAATATTATTTTATTTAAAAATTAACCGGTTAAACTATTTATAAGACGTGCTTCGGCGTAAATCACATGACAAAGAGACATTGTCGACGCGTTTCGAACCAACTAGTGTGGTTCATCGTCAGGACAAGTTGAAGAGACAAACCTGGCCTAGCATATTAAATAGACTGAGCAGAGACTCCAACAGCTATCTAACGGGTATTTTTGACCCCAGGACTATGGTCAAACATTATATTAATAAATTTATTTTTCTAATATTAAGATTAATAATATATTATTTTATTTCTAGAAATAAGCAAGATTAGTAATTCATTTAATTAAATAGAATAATACTAATGGTTGTTGAAAATTATTATTTGCATGAATGAATTCTATTAAAAAATTAAATTGGGTTATTTAAATAAAATCTATTAAAATTCCAAAAATAGGATTTTAGGACTAAATATATCATTTTAATGGTAATAAGTTATTAAATAATTAACTAACTAAATACATGCATTATTTATTATAGGTATGTTATTTTTGTTTATAAAACTACTTACTCTTGATGTGATATCATATTTTATTAGTTTATTACATTATTAAATTTACTAATTAATAATTACTAATCTTAAGAGGTGAGTTTGTAAAGTAGAGGAGTATGTTTATAATTAGTTTAACTTCTTTATTGAGATTCTATATATATATATATATATATATGAGAGTGTATTATTATAATCATATTAAAGAGAAATAAAAACCATATTTAATTCTGCTAGATAAAAGAGTTTAATAAAATAATGAAGCTATCCCACCTATAAATTAGAATAATAATAACTTAGTTATCATGATTTCGGTAAACCCATAATTATGACCTTATGAAATAACTAATAAAACAGGCAAAGGACACTCATCAATGAGAAAATCATATTTCTACTAAAAGTCAAAATTAGATTAATACCTAAAATCCCGATCCTAAAGAACAGGAGGGACATAATATCAAGGTCAGAATATGAAGCTGTGAGCAATATATAATAAATACGAACAGAATAAGAGAAACGAACAAGAAGAAAGCACCCTGGATGGACCAAGGGGAAAGGAAGAAACCCTAAGAAGATAGGGTAGGGATCCAACTTCTACTTACCTTCCAACCATCATCTCTGTTGAGATTGCTGGGTCTACGCTCAATTTCAATAGCTTCCCTTAACTTGCGATGATGGAACCAATCCACCCTGGCAATGACTTTGGCCTCCTCAATGCAGACCTGATGCTTAGTCTTTTCCACATGTTCAGCTAAGGCTGAGGACTTTGTTCTTCCATGTTTGAGGTCTGCTGCATGTTCGCAAATTCTCTGCTGGATGGAGCGCCCTGTTTCCCCTATATAGGGTGTCCCACAAGAGCAAGGAATAAGATTGGCAGTTACAAAAAACTTGCCAAGAACCCTTTGAAGAAAATCTCTAGGACAGTGGCTCATGCCATCAAGTCTAGTAGTGCGGTGGGGGACCTGTCCCGTAAGCTCATTGAGAGCAATCCCATCGCCCCTAGAATCTATGGGGTACCTAAAATCCACAAGGAATGGGTCCCTCTGAGGCCTATCGTCAACACCATCGGGGGTCCGACCTACCTTCTAGCCAAGTTTCTGGCTCTTAAGCTTAAACCCCTAGTAGGCCATACCAGTTCCTTCGTGAAGGACTCTGCATCCTTCATCATGGATCTCAAGGATATTAAGCTGGACCCTGAAGACATTCTTGTCAGCTTTGACGTGGTCGCCTTGTACACCTGCATACCTATTAAAGAGGCCATGGAAGTGATCTATCGCTTAACAGATCCGGATACCGCTCATCTAGTTGAGGTATGTCTCACTTCCACGTTCTTCAGTTTCGAGGGTGAGTTCTTCGAGCAGACCTGTGGCATTGCCATGGGTTCCCCCCTCTCCCCGATCGTGGCGAATCTCTTTATGGAGGACTTCGAAGCCAAGGCTCTTGCCTCGGCTCGTCTCCCTCCTAAGCTTTGGAAAAGGTATGTAGATGACACTAATGTCATCTGGTCCCATGGCCACGAAGAGCTGGATCGTTTCCTGGATCACCTTAACGGCCAGTCCTCAGCTATCAAGTTCACCATGGAAAAAGAGGTCAATGGTAGCCTCCCTTTCCTAGATATTCTTATTTCTAGGAAGAAGGATGGCTCTCTCGCCCACGCGGTGTACCGTAAGAAAACGCACACAGAGCAGTATCTTCACGCCGATTCCCATCATTTCCCAGCTCAGAAGATGGGTGTTCTTAATACCCTAGCTACGCGTGCCCTCAGGATTTCGGATAATGAAAACCTGGACGAAGAGAGATCCCACCTCCTTGATGTCTTTGTAGAAAACGGATATATTAGACACCTAGGGCGGAAGGCTTTCCTGAAAGCCTCTAAAAATGCGTTGATTAAGAAAGAGCCTAGGGATTGCCATCTAGGTGTCCATATGCCCTATATCCAAGGGACCACGGACAAGATTGCTCGGATCCTTAGAAAGTTTGATGTTCCCTCCACCTTCAGGCCCCTCAGAACCATTCGTAATTCCCTGCGATCGGTGAAGGATCCTGTCAACCCCAAATACATGAAGGGTGTTTATCTGATTCCTTGCTCTTGTGGGACACCCTATATAGGGGAAACAGGGTGCTCCATCCAGCAGAGAATTTGCGAACATGCAGCAGACCTCAAACATGGAAGATCTAAGTCCTCAGCCTTAGATGAACATGTGGAAAAGACTAAGCATCAGGTCTGCATTGAGGAGGCCAAAGTCATTGCCAGGGTGGATCGGTTCCATCATCGCAAGTTAAGGGAAGCTATTGAAATTGAGCGTAGACCCA
>APFE030031467.1:25285-52869 GCA_000404065.3 Pinus taeda
AAAATATCTCATGTGTTTAATAGCTCTTTTATCATATACATGAATTTGTGAATTTGAATAGATCATAAATTTACCTTTAATAATATTTTTTATCACATTAAAGTGTTGGATTTTCACACTCACTTCACTGAGGCTCCGCCACCCCCTAACCACTTAAAAGGTAATGATAATGGTTTTGGTATAATGGAAAACCTTACATGGTATGAGAGCCTTGGCGTAGGTTCGATTCCCCTTTGACAATGGTTGGATTTTCACACTCACCTCATTGGGTATGTGGAATGAGTTTTGGTGAAATGAAAAAATTTACATAAAGATTTTAAATATCTTTACTATTTACTAAAGTCAATACCATTTCTTAAATCAAAGAAAAATGTTTAATTCAACACAAAGAATCGAAAATCTGCTCCAAAGTCTTTTAGTATTTCTTTAATTAAATATTTGTAAAAGCAATCTATATATTAATTTGATGTAGTTTTATTATAAATTTTGTTATCATGCCATGTAAAAAACATCATTAAATTCTAATATTATATTAAAAGATTAATATATAATATTAAAATACAATATAAATATATAATATTAATATAAATATTATTTAAATTATAACTTGGATTAATATAATATTCATTTTTGTTATATATAATATTAACTCTAGATATATATGGAGGGAAGAACAAAGACATAGAGTGATAGAGATGGAGAGATACAAGGAGTGACAAGGGAGACATGGAGATAAAATGAAGGAGAGGAATGACGAGAGAGAAAAAGAGAGGAACGAGAGAGGGAGAGAAGAGTAAAAGAAAGAGGGAGACACAAAGATGAAGAGGGGGATAGTGACAAGGTTGGAGGGCACAGAGAGAGGGGAGGAGAAGATAGGGAGATAGTGACAAGGTTGGAGGGCACAAAGAGAGGGAGAGAGAGAGAAAGATGGGGGGAGAGAGGAGAAGGACTAGAGAGAAGACTTGAAAGGGTGGAGGGGGGAAGGGCTGGCAGAGAGATGGATTTGGAGGAGGGGAGAGGGAGTGAAGAAGAAATACATAGAGAGAGAAAAGTGGAGAGAGAGAGAGAGAGAGAGAGAGAGAGAGAAGAGAGAGATGGAGAGAGAGAGTGTGTATGTTTTGGGGTGATAAAGAAAGACAAATAATGAGAGATGGAACAGAGGGGGGAAAGAAGGAGAGATGGAGGGAGACAATGAATAATTTGGAGGGTGAAGAGAGAGAGAGAGTGGGGTAGACAAAGGGAGGTGGGAGAGAAAGGGAGAGAGAGGACATGAGAGAGAGAAGGAGAGAGGAAGGGGGAGAGAGAGGAAGGTAAGACTAAAGACAGAGAGAGAGGGAGTGATAAGGGAGATATAGAAAGAGACAGAGAGGAGAGCATCAGGGAAGAGAGATAGAAGGGGGAGAGATGAAGAGAAGGGGAAGAGAGAGGTAGAGGGAGATAAAGAGGGAGGGAGAGATAAATAGATATGGAGAAAGAGTGTGTATGTTTGGTGGGTGATATAGAGAGACAAAGGAGAGGTGGAGGGAGATAAAGATATAGATGGTAGGTGAAGAGAGGGAAGATGAGAGATATAGAGAGAGGGAGGTATGGATAGATATATATGGAGAGAGTGTGTGTGTGTGTTTGTTGCGGGGCGGGGGGGGGTGAGATAGAGAGACAAAGAAGCAGGATAGAGGGAGATATAGATATACATGGAGGGGGAGAGAGGGAAGAATATTTCTTGCACTAGATGCATTGATTTCAATGTAGATGATGATTTCTATTTCTATTTGATTTCTTGCACTAGATGTATTGATTTAATTGTAGACTATTATTTCTAATCCTATTTGTTTGCTTGCACTAGTTGCATAGATTTTTAGTGTAGATGTTGATTTCTAATCATATTTTCTTGCTTGATTTAGATGTATTGATTTCGTTGTAGATGGTGTTTTATAATCCTATTTGATTACTTGCACTAGATGCATTGATTTCAACATAGATGTTGATTTCTAATTATATTTGATAGCTTGCACTAGATGCATGGATTTCAGTGTAGATGTTGATTTCTAGGCTTATTTGATTACTTGCATTAGATGCATTGATTTCAATGTAGATGTTTTTTCTAATCCTATTTGATTTCTTGCATTAGAAGGATTAGATGTTGTTAATCTTGAGGTTGTAAATGATTAAACATGCTTTTCAAGATTAGATGGAGGGAGGAGAGATGGAAGAATATTTCTTGCACTAGATGAATTTATTTCAATGTAGATTGTGGTTTCTAGTCCTATTTGATTGCTTGCACTAGGTGCATTGATTTCAATAGAGATGTTGATTGCATCAGCTGCATTAAGTATTAATCTTGAGGCTATGTATTATTAAAGAAAATATTGTTCAAGATATATTTAGTAATACTTAGAGGGGCACTATTAAGAATTAATTAGCTGTCAAAAGTTGCAATATCTAGAATTAAAATGAAATAAATATGCATAGTCAATCCTCCTGCACAATGCAAATTAATCCGTGACAAGATTATCTCCCTTCTTCATCACCAACTAATTACTAATATACAATTAAATATATTCAAAATATATTTAAAATTACTAATAGATAAATGTGTACAACAATGTATTCAAAATATTTATAGGAGGAAAATATATATTTATAAACATTCAAAATAAATCAACAAAGAAATTATTTCAAGATTATTTCCCTTCTTCATCACCAACTAATTACTAATATACAATTAAATATATTCAAAATATATTTAAAATTACTAATAGATAAATGTGTACAACAATGTATTCAAAATATTTATAGGAGGAAAATATATATTTATAAACATTCAAAATAATCAACAAAGAAATTATTTCAAGAGTAATCTTGATGTAGTAAATTATTAAAAATACTTATCAAGGTATATTTAGTAATACTTAGAGGGACACTATTACGAATTAATTAGTTATCAGAAGTTGGGATACCTAAAATTAAATGAGATAGATGTGTAGTATCAATCCTCTTGCAAACTATTGAAAATGTTGTCTCTCTTCTTCATCACCAACTAATTATTATTAGAAAATTACATACACATTAAAAATATAGCACAACAATTGTAACATTCACAAAGTCTACCATCCAAATCCAAACACGTAAATACAAAAACTACTCGAAGCATCCAAACATAGATGTACAAACCATTAAAGGCAAGCAACACAGACTAAATTAAAGAAGAGAATGATATGGTCATGCCAAGCAAAGAAAACATAATGTGAATTTTGAATAAATCAACATATACTTAATAATGATAATATAAAATTATGACATATGTATAAACCATTACAGGCAAGCAACACAGACTAAATTAAAGAAGAGAATGATATAGTCATTTCAAGCAAAGAAAACATAATGTGAATTTTGAAGTTAATCTTAAACATATACATAATAATGATAATATAAAAATTTGACATTGTTGCCCTCAACTGAAACTAGCTTAGATCCATCTAACACATGATCTATCATGCACTGAGAGGGATCAAATCCCTCTAGGTGCAAACCTTTTCTCAATTTCTACACTCTAAAATAAAGGTTTGCACCTCAAGGGATTTTATCCCTTTCAATGCATGATAGATCTTGTGTTAGATGGAACTAACCTAGTTTTATTAGAGACATGACATACTTACACATGGTAGAGATATTGTAATGTTTAATTTTTTAATTTGATTAAATTAAATAAGATCATTGACAACACTTACACATCACCTTACATACTAAATTACAAAATACGCCTTTCCGAGCGCAATGATATCTACATCAAAAATTAAAGAAATCAACTTAAAGATGATTGATTAGTCTAATTCTAGGTCCATAAAATATGTGAAGGATTTGTTTAAACATTATTTTATGTTTCTGCATTTATATATTATGTATTTTAGTGTTTGTGTTTCGTATAGGAATAGGTATAGAATTTTACTAAGTCATTTTCTTACCGAGTCTTTTAGATCAAGTAATATAAAATTTCCTGTATATATTATGTGAAGTATGTTCAAAAATATATGTGCATAAATTATTATTTACTTTTATTTTAAAATAATATTGTAGTAATTTTTTTAATAAATAAATTGTTGGTGTAGATGCCATTTTTTAAATTAATATGGCAGAGATATGTAAGTTGTTTTTAAATTCGTATTAAATTAAATTAAATTAAATAATAAACATAAATTAATAGTTATAATTTTACCAATAAAATATTTTGAATTCTTCAAGTTATATAAATTAAAACTAAAGACAAAATATAATTATAATTAATTATTAAATGACTAGATTCATCTTAATTCCAAATCTACCAAGTGTGGAGAGAGATCAAATTTCTTAAGATGTAAATCTCTTTTAGAGTGAGAAGATATTTGATCCCTCTCAAAGCTTGGTAGATCTAGAGTTAAAATGATAAATATATTTATGTTGATAGACATGTTTATTTTGGAATAAGACTTTCACAATTTTAATTTAATTTTCAAGAATTATTAGGTGGATGGTAGGGATTTAATCTCTCTAGAATATTCTTAGTAGTGTACACAAATTAAAGGCTTAGATTTATTTCCAAAATAGTTATTCTTTATTTTCCCTTTTAATTGAATTTATGAATTAGAAAAACGTCATATAAACAAGTATCATATGAAATGAATTAGGGTTTTTTGGGCATGTGTTATTGATAAACCATTATATCTATCCATGATATTGTAACAAAACCCATTTACAGATTAAAAATCTTCATGAAAAAGTGGGGTGAATCTACATGGTTAAGAATCTCGTCAAATGATTTTTAAACTATATATATTTAATTAATTAATTAATAATAATATTTATTATTAATTTTAAAACTGTGTTTTTTTTTCATTTTTTTTTTAAATTTTTATTTTCTTTTTAGTGTTTGTTAGTCCTTTTTTATGTATGCTATGCAAAATATAATTTTCTATATATTATGAAATTATGATTTTTCGTAAAAAATAATAATATTTAAAATAAAATTATATTTAAATAAGTATTTTGATGCTTATTATGGATGTTTAGCCACTTAATTTATATTTTTGTATAGTTTATTATATGGTGAGTAATTAGGTGTTATACAATTTAAAATAAAGAAAAAAATATAACACCCCTTAGTAAAGCTGTAAATATTTTTGTTTTATCGCAAATGACTCGTAAAATTGTGCACCAAGTAAAGGCCTAGGAGGGACTGTAAAACATAAATGTTATTTTATTTATATGAAGTTATAATTTATAAATAATTCAAGATATGGCAGGACATGAAATTACGGGAGTTAGAAAATAGTTATTCCTCTCCCTATAGATAAATAATCTCAGTTGGTACAAGGGATCCAAGAGGGTGAGAGGGAAGAAAAACCTGAGGCAACCTTGAGGACTTGATACCTTGTTAAAGGAGGTCCAAGTGAGGAGAACAAAGTTGTAAGCTTGCGAATTTTCTACAGGACATTGTTGAATGTAGGCAAGACGCTGCCAAGGAAGGATTCTTGAGTTGGTTGGCCAGTGGAATCCAAACTAAGACTTGTGTGCTCAATTTAGCATCGAGACTGGACCTATAAGGATCAAAGAATGTTTAGGGTTGGAACTATTATGGTCACTAATCAATTAATTGTCTGGAGATGAAACTGGCTCGGGGGGAGAATTGGACGTAATTACCATTCTTATTGGTTAGGTGGAGCACTCTTATCCCTGTGATTTGTGGCTGGATCAAACAATTAATAAAGATAAGTATTCAACTTAATATCTATGATGAATTATTTTTTGTCTCATGCATGCTAGTAATCGTTATTGTGATAAGATTTATTCATTCTATGTATGTAAAATTTATAGTAACTACCATATAAAGGAAATGGGTGAAGTAGGTTACTTCTAGGCCAAACTTCTTAACAATAGCCCAAAATGGTCCCGACTTTGGATTGGAAGAGGACTAGAATACCTGAGTGGATTCCAGAGATAGGTCCCATTCAAGAAAAAAAATTCTCGACTAATTATGACAAAACAAAAACATTAGTAAGAGCATAATGTAAGCATTTACTTATTTTAAAATAAGTACAACCAGTGAAGACCTACTTTATATTATAACTACTTGTAGAAATTCATAATGATATGCATATTAATCTAATCTTATGACATTCTACTGAACTAAACTAGAAATTGGGATTTTTGTTGCAAACAATATATATAAGGAAAAGAGTTTTTCCATGTAACAATGAATATGTACATAAGAAGTTATCACATGATAACTATAGAATATGTAGATGCATAATAGACTTTGAACCCTGGTTAGCAAAAAGGTCAAGATGGTTTCCAAACATCTTAGTGTAACAATCATGGGATTTAGTAGCAAAGTAATTGGAACAGTTCTGGGTCCTGGAAACCACCTTATAACTACTTGGAAACTAATCACACATATGTAGTTTCACAAAAGTTTTAGTACAACACTATAAACAAAATTTCAAGGATAAGACTTTTGAAAAATTACAATGAATGGTAGTTGATGAAACATGCTTCATAAACATAGTTCAAAACTATGGGCCTCTCAACCAATTTACAAAGAGTAGTGTAAAGACAAGAATTTATTACATACCTAAGCATTAAAAACAAATATAACACAGATAAGTTTTAATAAGAAATTGAGAAGGGTTTCGTTCCTTCGATTCTCAACCAACCCCAAAATGGATATGGAAGTAAATTTTGGCAAACAATCGTACAAACACTACACTAATAATTAAAAGAGAAAACTATGTTCTGTAAACAAGTTGCGAGGGAATTCTCATAATATATTAAAATATATGTATAAACTCTATTTGCCGCAAGTTGTGAAGGAATTTAACTATTTCTCTAATACAACCATGTTCAATAGGGTAGGATACCCTTGTACATATTGTAACAAAAATCAAGAAAAAATGTTATCGGCCATGGTATTTGGCCATTAAATAATTTATAAAATTACAGGGTAACAAAACCCTTTGGAAGGGGGTATTTTGACAAAATCGACCCACGAAGGAACTTGCAAGGAACAAGGATAGGAATTAAATGCAGTACCATGCAGATAAGGTTCTAAAGAATGGAGATGAACAATTAATTTCACCATAACAACTTCATTGATATATTTACCTACAAAAAAAAGAAATCAACGGTAAACATAGATATAATGACTTGTGTTGAAGCAAATTTTGGGAAAAGACAGCCCAAAAGAGAATAAGGCAAATGATTCAATAACTTTAGAACTTGTCAGCAAACTAGTCAGAGACTCAATGAGAAAGAGGGCGAAAATGTCTTGCTTAGCAAGGAAGGGAAACCACTAAGTTCTTACCCAACTAGGGTCAAAAAAAAAAAATAAAAAACATATATATATATATATTAATTAGAAAGGATGGGTGAAAGGAGAACAATTTACCTCATTGTTACACGTAGTTAATCCAATCCTTCAGATACCTTACAAATATTAGTTTAGGCTTGTGTAGAGGGTTGCAAATGAAAGAAATGCATTGAATTAACCTTGTGTGTGAAAGAAATTAGGAAAATTGAGAATAAAGAAAAAAAACTGACCACATTTACCTGACAAGAAAGAACACCAACGAGATCTGATAGGAAACAATTCCTTTCAGATTCAGTCCATAATTGTAGAGCTCACCCACGATGAGAAAAAAACACAAATGAGCCAAGGCCGCAGAGGAAGGAGGGGCAATTACCCCTTAACTACCTAACTCAAATTTGGGTTGTCCTATAATACCCTAAATCCTTAACGGTGGAGATCGTGCCAATTGCAAACATTGTAAATTGGTCAAAATTATTGTGTGAGATAGATGGGGCTCACAAAATTTCCAATTAAGCTCATATATTCATTTATTAACAAATCTAAGCAGGGTGGGCGAAAAGGAGTGAAATCTATAGAAAAATTATCAAAACATGTTATGTGGGAATCATATATACATATGGTCAGTATCATTGTCTTAACCTATGTTTTAAGATTAAGTTATTTTTTCGCTACCAAGGAACAACATCGACAACAATACTTAATCCGTCTATATAAACTTACATGATTGTAGGACCAAAAACAAAAAAATAAACCAACACAATGACAATGGTGTAAAATATTTATAAATATAAAGTTTCTTAGTGGCTGAAAGAAACAAAAGAAGGTAAGGGAATAAAATATTCTTAATTCAATTAGAATATAATTATGTCATGATTAGTGGAATGATTCAAAAAAACAATTTTTTTGAATTGGGGAATGTTACAAGTGGTATTAGAGCTATAGGTTCAACTCAGAGGCCTAGGGGTCAACCTAGAGTTGAAAAAATTTAGTTAATAATTGTTGATGTTACATGGAATTAAGAAATAATGATAATAACAAGGAAATAAGAACCTACTATGGGAGATTATATATGGGCACATTTAGGGGATGAAGCATAATCTCTTATAGCAAAATTGTTGGCAGAAAACAATAATAGAGTGGCCTCTTAATGAAGATCATAAACAATAAAACCATACAAAATAAACTAATCTAACTAACTACAATACTGATATCCAAGGAAAAGGGTGATGGAGCAGGTTATGCCCTCTTCTAGATCTATGTATAAATCAATAGGAAGATATTGTGGATGCTTGGAATGTTGTAGCAACAACAACATTAGTATAAGAGATCAAAATTCCTTCCTATAGATAAATGTGAATCCAAAACAATGAGGCTTATTCAACCAAAGACCAGGCACTAATTTAAGTGAAACACGCAAGGTTTTGTTGAGATTATGAAGGGAGTAATATTATTATCATCAATTTTATATGTGTATATCAATCAGTGTATCCACCTAATCTAGGGAAAGAAACTATTGACTATAGGAGTATAGAGTATTCCTATGAAGAGCCAATTTCATGGAAGGAATTTGGACAATGGGTGGCCCCCTTATTAAAATACAAAGAGAATTTAGGAATAATAATAATAATAATAGTATAATATAATAATAATAAAGTGAGCCATGTAAATAAATAACTCGCAAATTTAATGAATAATGAGTAGTGCATGTAAAAGGGATAACAAGATGTGAGGAAATGGTAGTGCATGAGTAAACTATGGACAAATATCAAGAAAAAAAACCATTTGTGAAATGTGGGAAAAAAATATGTCAAAGGATATTCTCGACAGAAAATTTGGCCAAACATGTTGGAGATTAAGCTTACCTCAAAAATTACCTCAATATTCCACCAAAACTTACATGTTAGATATATTAAATTTCTTTGATTGAATGAAGTGGATGATAGGTTGTGTTTCGATATATAAGGAAAGAATTATATTATAGTTACATGACAAGGGTGAGATAGTCAATATGCATACGAGCACGAGGGAAAATCGCCCATGCCTATTCACGAAATAAAAACTACGTACAATTTATATCAACAACTTGTAATACAACCTATAGGATGATAAAGGGACCCTTGATTGGTGCTAAGAAAATAGCCAAGTGGCCAAGATGGCCATACTTAAGTTTAATTGGACGAAGTAGACAATAACATGGCCATTTTGAATGTTGTAGGATTAAAAAAATATATAAATAAATAAATAAATAAATAAAAGAAGCTATTTTTAAATGCTACTCATGCATGACTATTGTGTCTATGACAATTGTATTAAAATAAAATATAGTAATGCTATTTAGTACAAAAATGCACCAATTGCAGACTAGAAAAAAATATGGTTTATAGTATATTATTATCGCTAAGTAAATAATGCAGACGAAACTGATACTTCTGTGGTCTGAAAATTATAGAAGAACCCCACGGTGGGGTCTTTGTAGATTGACATGACCATTGGGTAAGAAAAATAAATTACGACAATAATTTTATGGTGATATTGCAAACCCTTATTAAGTGTAGATTATCAATGCTTGTTGAATTGTGATGCATGTTGAAAATCCTTGTAATGTATATAAATAATAATTGGCGTGTTTCTAATGGAGATTGAAAGGTTATATATATGTATACACATTCTTAAATAATTATTGATGGAAACTAATGACCATGGTGATTTTGAATTTAGGTCAAACTAGATGGATAATCCTAGTCCTTCGTGCATTCTAAATCAGAGAGAGAGAATATGCTATGATGGGACTAGCTCGTAGTTCCACGCAATAACATTAATCAATAGTACAATAATGCACTAATAAAAAAGTAAATAATTAAACAATGATTTTATGGTTTAATAATGTTGATTAGTGGTTAATTGTTGGATGGTTCTGGACTTCGTTTGGTGGCATTTATGACTGGCATTAACACTTGCTGTGCTAGCGGTCCTTGCCTTGGTTATCGTTCTCCTGCTGCTCGGTCTATGCCAAAACCCTGTTTACCATGTCATTTGTTCATTTCCTCATTGTAACTTCGCTGCTCTGAGGGTTTGGGTCTGTAAATGAATTTTTGGCTGTGGGTGGTTGGAAATGAGCCACAGGCTCTGCCTGCGCCGGCTATGGGCTTTGCTACCTGTGAGTATGGCACCTACATTTGTCTTGGTGACTTACGGGCTCAGTTCCTTGAGCACAGGGTGATGGTTCTGCTCACTAGCGTAAGAGAATGGCTAAAATATGCTCTATTCGGTTGCTTGATTTGTATTTGCTCCACTGTTATTGTTTTGTTGAGGACATTTTGTTGGTTAGATTTGATTAATAGTGTGCATGCTACAGGTCACATCTACGGTGGCCTCCTCCTGCTCGCAATTTTGCTCCAGGTAACGTATTCCTCCATGATTTATTTTCTTCCTCGTCTTTCTATGGTTCTAACAACTTTTTCTCCTCCGTCTCAGGTTATCACCGTAGAATGTGGCTCACTGGTTTTGCTCTCTTCCTACACGGTTAACCTCTAGGTAATTTTTCCTCACTGTGTAAACAATTCTCTAAACTTCGTTGGCTTTCCTCTATTGAGAGTTGGGCTAACAATGTTGCCTGATTTCGATTTTGCATGTTGGGGGTTTTCTCTCTTTGGTGTGCTGGGTGTAAACGCCACAGTCCTTTCCCGATAGGCTTTGCCACTATCTCGACTTGTTTTTTTATGGTTAGTCTCTGTCAATTAGGTGGGATTGAGTCCTAGTACTTGTTTGTTCATATGCCTCTGTCTTCCCTATGAGACCTGGGTTGTTTGGCACAAA
The DNA here is from genome assembly GCA_000404065.3 of Pinus taeda. Taxonomy (NCBI): domain Eukaryota; kingdom Viridiplantae; phylum Streptophyta; class Pinopsida; order Pinales; family Pinaceae; genus Pinus; species Pinus taeda. Next base: position 36,441 of record APFE030031467.1, read on the forward strand.
CCCTTGTTTGATTCCGCAAAGTTTGTAATTGTAAAATGATTTTAAAAGACTATTTGAAGGCTGTCTAAAACCCTCGTCTAGGGTTCTACTGGTTCATTTAGTTCTTTAGCTGTTCGTTGGGTTATCTCTGGACTCTGTCATATGTATACAAATGTATATTTTTTTCTTCCTGGAATGAAAAGAAATCACAATGTATAGGTTTATGCTTGTTACCTCTATTCTGGGTTTTTGTTACCCAATGTTTACATGCTCGCTCTTGCTCAAACTATTTTTGATGCGCTTGACTGTTTAGCTCATGGTATCTACATGTGGATTACCAGCCTTCGTATTGGAAAATCGCATGCAATTCTTTTCGTCTGCATTTTGTTCTTTAGGAGAGAAAATAAATGAAAGAATTTGCATGCACCATATCTGCTATTCTGGTTTATTCAATGATTAGGAAAAAGTAGACAAATGTTACAATGACTGTTATAGATGGACTCGAATGAAAGAAAATTATCTTCTCTATTTTCTATTACTGTACTTATATGCTGAACCCCTCAGAATGATTTACATTTTATATTTGTACTTGTTTGTCGACAGTTATCTGAACTGTGCATAGTTACTTTTAAGTTGTTTATTCCATTAGTTACATAACTGTTAGTTCATTCGGTTCTTCTTGCACTGCAAGATTTGTACATTTGACATGATTGTCTTTTTTTTATAAAATGAAAGAAACAGTTATAAGACAATTATTCACTAAAAGATAGAAAATTGTGATAGTGACCCTAACTAACTGTACTGTTCCCTAACTAATCATGAAATTAAAAAAAACAACAAGTCCCTACATTATGCTATGAATAATTCAACATAAAGAAACCAAACACTAATAAAATTTCCACCTTGGTGGAGACCAACCCCGGTCATGGTGCCCTTAGCTGGATGCTCCTACATTAGGCTCCCGGGGTAAAAAGAAATCATGACTCCGGTCCATGAGCTTCTCGACCGAATAACCCGCCTGCTCTATCTGCCTGGCGTCAAGCCACAAACTATCCTCAATAGGATGGTTCTCCCACTTGACCAGATATTGCAGATACTCTTTCCGCCGAGTTCGCTTAGCCACCTGAGTGGCGAGGATCCTCTCGATCTTGGGAGGCTGAACGTAAGGAATTTGTCTCATCCAAGTCTTACCTCCATCCTGGGTGTCCCGTGTAGGCTGTTCTGTATTATCTTCTTATGGATCAGCAGTGTGTGGAAACAGATCTGCCACGTTAAATATGGGCGAAATGCCTATTCCTGGTGGAAGCTGTATTTCCTAAGCATTCGCTCAAAATTTTTGGAGGACTTTGCTGGGACCTATCTTCTTGTATTTCAGTTTGTTATACGCGCCTCTAGGGAAATGCTCCTTTCACAAAGGCACGAGGACTTAATCCCCCACATTAAATTGCACTTCTCTCCATTTCAAATTTGCTTGCTTCTTATACTTTCGACTGTTGTTTTGCAACTTGACATTCACCTACTCATGCAAATCTTTCATTGCGTTAGTGAAATCTTCCCCATCAGCACTCCGTCCTTCTTGCTATCCTAGATCTTGCAACTCATGAACGCCATGAGGATGCATGCCCTACAAGATCTGAAAAGGACTGCAACATGCGCTGCGATTGGGCGAGTCGTTGTAAGTGAACTCTGCCTGGACAAGTAATCGATCCCACATCTACGAATTTTCACCAATCAAACTCCGTAATAGATTCCATAGACTTCTGTTTACTACCTCTGTTTTCCCGTCGGTCTACGGGTGATAAGCAGAGCTAAAACTTAACTATGTGTCCATCTTCTTCCACAGAGTATGCCAAAAGTGCCCTGTAAACTTCATGTCCCTGTCAGAGAGAATGGACTTAGGTAGACCGTGTAGCCTGATGATCTCTACAAAGAACAAGTGGGCCATGTAAGTGGCATTGCTGGTTTTTCTGCAAGGGATGAAATGTGTCATCTTAAAAAACTGGTCCACTACTACCATCACTGAATCATAACCCCGCTGTGTCCTTGGTAGACCCAAGACAAAGTCCAAGCTGACTGAGTCCCATGGTATTCTTAGAATGGGAAATGGAGTGTAAAGTCTCGTATTTTGACTGTGTCCCTTTAGCAACTGACACACTTTACATTTGGTCACAAATCTCTGCACATCCCTTCGCATTTTTGGCCAATAATAAAAATGGCTAAGCTGCTCTAATGTCTTGTCTATGCCGAAATGTCTGGCTAGACCTCCACTATGCTTCTCTCGAATGATATTCTCTTTCATTGAGTAGTCGGGAGTGCATAACTGTCCTCCTCTAAACAAGAGCTTCTCTTGCAAATTATAGTCCAACCATGGACTATTGTCTCTCACCAAAGGATTCTGACACGCTTCGTAATCCTCCTTAAAATTCGTGTCAGTTTGATACAAATCTTTCAAGTTATCAAAGCCCAGCACTTGTATAGTACTCTCCTACAAGAGTAGGGCTCTTCTGCTCAACGCATCCGCCACCTTGTTGGCCTGCCCACTGATGTGTTTCAACGCAAAGGTGAAACTCTGCAAATTTTCAACCCACTTAGCATGTTTGTGATTCAGCTTGTGCTATTGCATCACATACTGCAGTGAAAAATTATCTGAGAATAAAACAAACTTATTCCCAAACAGATAGTGTCTCCAATGCTTTAGTGCTTGGACGACAACATAGAATTCCTTGTCATAAGATGAATACTTCTGCCTACTTTCGTTTAACTTCTCACTGAAAAACACAACAGGCTTATCTTCTTGGCTAAGTACAGCTCCAATGGCCGTACCACTTGAATCACAGCGAACCTGAAAAAGCTTTTTAAAATATGGCAATCTCAAGATCGATCTCTTTGTGATCTTCTTCTTCAGTAGCTGAAAAATCCTCTCTGCTGCCTCGGTCCAACGAAAAGGCTGACTTGCCTTCTTTATAGTGTCCAACATAGGTGCATAGATTTCACTGAAATTTCTTATAAATTTTTGGTAAAAACTATCCAGCCCATGAAAACTACGTACCTCAAATAGACTTTTCGGGGATGGCCAGTTGACTATCGCTGCAATCTTCTCTGGGTCCATCTTCAACTCATTTTCTGCAATCACAAAGCCCAGATAAACCAATTCTTTTTGCATAAAAGTACACTTTTTTAGATTTATCAGCATCTTATTCTGATGCAATTTTTCTAGCACTTTTTGAACATGTCGAAAGTGTTCCTCCTTTGTCTTGCTGAAAATTAATATGTTGTCCAGATACACTATTACAAACTTCCCAATGTATTCTTTCAACATTTCATTTATTAATCGCATAAAGGTACTGGGTGCATTTCTCAATCCGAATGGCATTACTAGCCACTCATACAGTCCCTCGTTAGTCTTGAACGTTGTCTTCCACTCACCCCCTTCTTGGATTCCAATTTGATGATACCCACTCTTTAGATCAATCTTGGAAAAATATGTTGCCCCGCTCAGGCAGTCCATCATGTTGTGCATCTGTGGCAGTGGAAACCTGTACTCGATGGTAATCTTGTTGATGGCCCTCGAATCTGTGCACATTCGCCATTCTCCTCCTTTCTTGGGAGCGAGAACTGTTGGAACTACGCAAAGGCTCAAAATCTCCCTTATCAGCCCTTTGTCTAGCAAATCCTGCACCTGTTTTCTGATCTCCTCATTATCTTTGGGGCTCATCTGATATGATGCCTTATTCGGAAAACTTGCTCTAGGTATAAAGTCAATATGATGGCTTGTACTTCTTTTAGGGGGAAATTTATCTAGCAATCATCCACCACTATATTGCTAAACTCCTGCAACATTTACTAAATTTCTGTGGGCAAATCTGACACCTTTGTGTGTAGCAGCACTGTCTTTGCTCTTCTTACAACATCATAGCTCACTTCACTATATTCAATCTGCTTCAAAAAATATTTTCCACCCATTAATAACACTCTCGTCCCACTTGTTTCCACTGTCTCTTCCTCCTTGATGGGCACAAGCATGTGCTTGATCCCATCTTTGACAAACTTATAACAGTTTGTCTTCCCGTCATGTACCACCTTCCTGTCATATTGCCATGGCCTACATAGTAGTATGTGACATACATCCATTGGAATTATGTCACACATTACCTTATCCTTATATCTATCGATATGGAACTCCACTTTGCATTGCTCATCTACCAACAACTGATGGCCTTTTTGCAGTCATGATACCTTGTAAGGAGTGGGGTGTTTCAACCACTTCAACCCTAAATTTTCCACCATCTCCGCGATGACCAAATTATCTGTACTCCCACTATCGATAATTAGCTTACAACACTTATCGTGTGACTTACAAACTGTTCGAAACAAAGATTTCCTTTGAGTTTTTTTAGCTATTTCTTTGGCTCGTTTCAACAACACTTTGTTCAAATCTAAGGCTTCCCCTGTTTCCGGCACATTTTCTGCTTCTTAAGGAGGTGCCTCTACTTCTTCTGGCTGTGTGACATATGCAACCCTTTGTCCAACTTGTTTCGGTTCAGGACACTCAAAAGACCTGTTCCCCCACTTGTGGCACCCGTAACATTGATAACTAGCTCCTCTGCCTTGGCCATTTCCCTTGCCTCCTTGATATGGCCTACCACCTCTCGTGCTATCACCTCTTTTTGCTGTCCCAGAAGCTTTGGAACTGTGCCTTCTTCATTACTACTGGCAGTTCATCCCCTGCCATAAGACTATCCTTTTCCTCTACCAATTCCCCATCCCCTCCTGGCATTTTGTTTTCTGGCGATCTTCTCCTCTGCTTTCATAGCACTCTGACATGCTTCTTCGATGTTTTTCAGGGAAAGAATGCTGATTTCATCTAATATTTCTAACCTTAAACCATTCACATACCTAGCTATTTTCTCTGGGGTGTCTTCCATATAACCGGTTCTCAAATTTACCTGGTAGAATTCTTTAGTGTACTCCCTTACTGTCATCCCTTTTTTCTTCAGGATCTGCACTTGCTGATGTAGTACAATCTGGTAATCCTTAGGAAGAAATCTTCCTTTCAACTTGGCCACCATCCTTGACCATTTCTTGATTGGAAACTTGTTCAACCTCCTTCTCTTTCTTTGGACACTGTCCCACCACAGGGCTGCATGTCCCTTAAGCTTCGTTGCATTGAACTTAACTCTCTGATCTTCAATTATCTCTTCACACTCAACATACTTATCCAGCTCGCTGATCCAATCCAACAAAACCTCTGTGGACAAGCTGCTGTCATAATTCAGGATTTCTGGTTTAGGCTTGCTGCTTGCCAATAGGACTGACCTCAACAGTCTCAATTCCGACCCTTCTTCATCCGATCCATCTGTCGTCACTATGGATTCTTCTTCGCTGTCATCTCCTACCTTTGGATCCCTTCTCATTCCTGCTTCAATTGCCTCCAAACGGGTAGTAAGGATCTTGATCTCCTCTCTCAATCCTTCCTCCACTGCTCTCCGAGCACCTCTTCCACGTCTTCGTCTTCCAACTTCCATTCTTAGGAAAACACTAAATCCTACTCTGATACCACTATGATGGGACCAGCCCATAGTTCCACACAATAACGTTAATCAATAGTACAATAATGCACTAATCAAAAAGTAAATAATTAAACAGTGATTTTATGGCTTAACAATGCTGATTAGTGGTTAATTGCTGGATGGTTCTAGACTTCATTTGGTGGCATTTATGACTGGCATTAACTCTCACTGTGCTGGTGGTCCTTGTCTTGGTTATCGTTCTCCCGCTCCTTGGTCTACGCAAAAACCCTGTTTACCATGTCAGTTTTTCATTTTCACATTGTAACTTCGCTGCTCTAAGGGTTTGGGTATGTAAGTGAATTTTTGGCCGTGGATGGTTGGAAATGAGCCATAGGCTCTGCCCGCGCTAGCTATGGGCTCTGCTACCTATGAGTATGGCACCTGCGTTTGTCTTGGTGACTTATGGGCTCGGTTCCTTGAGCACAGGGTGATGGTTCTGCTTGCTGGTGTAAGAGATTGACTACAATATGCTCTATTTGGTTGCTTGATTTGTATTTGCTCGACTATTATTGTTTTGTTGAGGACATTCTACTAGTTAGATTTGATTAATAGTGTGCATGCTACAGGTCACATCTATAGTGGCCCCCTCCTGCTCACAATTTCGCTCGAGGTAACTTATTTCTCCATGATTTATTTTCTTCCTCGTCTTTCTCCGGTTCTAACAACTTTTGCTCCTTCGTCTCAGGTTATCATCGTAGAATGTGGCTCACTGGTTTTTCTCTCTTCTCGCATGGCTAAACCTCCAGGTAATTTTTCCTCACCGCGTAAACAGTTCTCTAAACTTCGTTGGCTTTCCTCTGTTGACAGTTGGGCTAACAATGTTGCCCGGTTTCAATTTTGCAGGTTGGGGATTTGCTATCTTTGGCATGTTGGGTGTGAACGCTACGGTCCTTTCCTGGTAGGCTCTGCCACTGTTTCAACTTGTTTTTTATGGTTAGTATTTGTCGATTAGGTGGGATTGAGTCCCAGTACTTGTTTATTCATATGCCTCTGTCGTGGCTATGCGACTTGGGTTGTTTGGCACAAACCCTTGTTTGATTCTGCAAAGTTTGTAATTGTAAAATGATTTTAAAAGACTGTTTGAAGGCTGTCTGAAACCCTTGTCTAGGGTTCTACTGGTTTGTTTGGTTCTTTAGCTGTTCGTTGGGTTATCTCCGAACTCTGTCATATGTATACAAACATATATTTTTTTTCTTCTTGGAATGAAAATAAATCACAATGTATATGTTTATGCTTGTTACCTCTATTTTGGGTTTTTGTTACCCAACGTTTACATGCTTGCTCTTGCTCAAACTGTTGATGATGCGCTTGAATGTTTCGCTCGTGGTCTCTACTTATGGATTACCAACCTTCGTATTGGAAACTTGTGCACAATTCTTTTCGTCTACGTTCTGTTCTTTAGGAGAGAAAATAAATGAAAGAATTTGCATGCACCATATCTGCTATTCTGGTTTATTCAATGATTAGGAAAAAGTAGACAAATGTTACAATGACTGTTATAGATGGACTCGAATGAAAGAAAATTATCTTCTCTGTTTTCTATTACTGCACTCGTATGCTGAACCCCTCAAAATGATTTACATTTCGTATTTGTACTTGTTTGTCCACAATTATCTGAACTGTGCATAGTTACTTTTCAGTTGTTTATTCTGTTAGTTACATAACTATTAGTTCATTCGGTTCTTCTTGCACTGCAAGATTTTTACATTTGACATGATTGTCTTTTTTTTCTAAAATGAAAGAAAGAATTATAAGACAATTATTCACTAAAATACAAACAATTGTGACAACGACCCTAACTTGTCTAACTATACTGCTCCCTAACTAATCATGAAATTAAAAAAAACAACAAGTCCCTACATTCTGCTTTGAATAATTAAACATAAAGAAACCGAACACTGATAAACTTTCCACCTTGGTGGAGACCAACACCCCGCCATGGTGCCCTTAGTTGGATGCTCTTGCTTCATGCTACATAGTCAAGTAGTTACCCAAGTTAAGTGCAGTAGAAGCACTTCGATTGGGAGAGGTTACCTGGGAAAATGAAGATTATATGCATGACGCATTTTTAAGCATATTTTGAGGGCTAAGTAAACACTGAGGACAATGTTTCACTTGAGGGGGGAAGATGTAATGCCCCTTAGTAAAGTTGTAAATATTTTTGTTTTACCGCAAATGACTCGGTAAAACTGTGGGTTAGATAAGGCCTAGGAGGGATGGTAAAACATAAATATTATTTTATTTATCTTAATTTATAATTTATAAATAATGTAAGGTATGCTTAGACATAAAATTACGGGAGGAAGTGCTAAAATAAAATTTCATCTCTAGACAGTTAGAAAACAATTATTCCTCTCCCTAGAGATAAATAATCTTAGTTGGGACAACAAAGCCATGAGGGTGAGAGGGAAGAAAAACCTGAGGAAACCTTGAGGATTTGGTACCTAGTTGGAGGAGTTCCAAGTGAGGAGAATGAAGTTGTAATCTTGTGAATTTTTCAACAGGACGTTGTTAAAAGTAGGCAAGAAGCTGCCAAGGAAGGATTCCTAAGCTGGTTGGTCAATGGAATCCAAACTTAGACTTGTGTTCTTAGTTTAGCCTTGAGGCTGGACCTGTAAGCATTAGAGAATGTCTAGGGTTGGAAATTTTATGGTCACTGATGAATTACTTGTCTAGAGATGAAACTGGCTTGGGGGAGAATTGGACATAATTACCATTCTTATTGGTTGGGTGGAGCACTCTTATCCCTATGATTTTGTGGTTGGCCCAAATAATGAATAAAGATAAGTATTCGACTTAATATCTATGATGAATTATTATTTGTCTCATGCATGGTAGTAATCTTTATTGTGATAAAATTTGTTCATTCTATGTATGTAAAATTTATTGTAATTACTATATAAATGAAATGGGTGAAGTAGGTTAGTTCTAGGCCAAAATGCTTAACAATAGCCCAGAACAGTCCTGGCTTTGGATTGGAGGAGGACTAGAATACCTGAGTGGATTCTAGAGATAGGTCTTGTTCAAGAAAAAAATTTTCTCGGTTAATTATGAAAAAACAACAACATTAGTAAGATCATAATGTAAGAATTTAATTATTTTAAAGTAAGTACAACCAGTGCTGACCTACTCTATATAATAATTGTTTGCAAAAATTGATAATGACATGCATAGTAATATAATCTAATGACATTCTAGTGAATTGAACTAGAAATTGGGATATTTGTTGTAAGCAGTATATACAAGAAAAAGAGTTTGTCTGTGTAATAATGAGTATGTACATAATAAGTTAACACATGATAACCATGGAATATACAGATGCATAATAGACTTTGATCCCAGGTTATCAAAAAGGCCAATTTGGTTGACCAACAACCTAGTCTAGCAGTCCTAAGATTCAATACAAAGTAACTAGAATAGTTTTGAGTCCATGGACACAAAAATAAATTAAGACTAGAAACCACCTTATAACTAATTGGAAACTAATCACGCATTTGTAGTTTCACAAAAGTTTTAGTACAACACTATAAATAAATTTTCAAGGATAAGACTTCTGAAAAATTTCAGTGAAATGTAGTTGATGAAACATTCTTCATAAACCTAGTTCAAAAGTATGGGCCTCTTAGCCAGTTTACCAAGAGTAGTGTAAAGAAATGAATTTATTACATAACAAAGCATTAAAACAATATAACACAGACAAGTTTTAATAAGAAACTGAGAAGGGTTTCCTTCCTTCGATTCTCAACCAACCCCAAAATGGATATGGAAACAAATTCTGGTAGATAGCCGCACAAACAATACAATAATAATTAAAAAAAAACGTTAATATGTAAACAATTCATGAGGGCATTCCCATGATATGTTAAAAAATATGTATAAATTATGTTTGCAACAATCTACGAGGGAATTTAACTAATTCTCTAATACAACCATGTTCAAAAGGGTAGGATACCCTTGTACATATTGTAACAAAAATAAAGGAACAAATGTTATCAACCATGGTATTTGGCCATTAATTAATTTATAAAATTACAGGGGAACAAAAACCCTTTGGAAGGGGGTATTTCGAAAGAATTGACCCATGGAAGAACATACAAGGAACAAGGATATGAATTAAACCTGGTACCATGGAGATAAGGTTCTAAAGAATGGAGATAAACAATTAATTTCACCATAATAATTGTTGCGTGATTTAATTGTGAGTTAAATCCCTATCATTAAATTTTCAACCTGGTGTTCGTGAACTGATGAGGTATACATGTACTAGGTGATTATTTCTCAGATTCGATTACTCTAATGCAAGAATCTTGAAACTAATTACAAAGAAAATAATTAAAGCAAATGAAAAACAAGTGCACACGTTCTCTCTCAAGCATGTTCTCTCTCAATCACTTTCTCTCTCAAAGACTGGCTCTATGAAAACCAATAATTATAATCTAAGCTATGAAATGAAAAAATAATTTAATCTAGTAGTCTATGAGATTACTAGTGTGCCAATCCAATACAAACATAAGGAAATTAAATCAATCTTAACAAAACAACATTAATGAAATAAACATAAAAACATATAATCAAAAGAACATAAAAGAAACTAAACTAAACTTGCATAAATAAAATAACATAAATATTTACAACAAAGGAAATATGTGCACAAGCTGCGGTTGATGGGCGCGCTCCACTCCTCAGCAAGCGCACCGAACGATTATCAAAGCATGGAGATCAAAGCAACAATATGTATTCCATAAAATGGAGTTGGAGAAAGTTTCAAAGATATTACAATAATTAAACTCTCTTCCTCTCTATCCTCACTTTACAAATTACATTAATTATTTCTTCTCCATTATTCTATATTATAGAATACCTCATATCTTGGATGGAACACCTTTGAATGAAGGATGCACTCCTATTTACACAAAAACTTAAGATAACTAAACAATAAATGTAGATCCACAAATTTCTCCTAGATCCACAATTATCTCTTGTGGTTACAACCAATTACCTAAAAATATGAGATACAAATATGTCACACATCTTTAGGAGACACATATCAAAACATCCATGATTCTTCTCCTTTGAATGTGTGTAGTCAATGGTCCAAATCTTCTACAAATATTCCACAAATATTCTTGAGTTGAAATTGAAATTCGAATTTGTGGTTGAGTGGCCAAATAAGTCTCTTATAGAATATTCAAATAGGCCTACAACATCATAAAACTCATCCCACTTTTAGATATATATGAAAACATGCTAATTTCCTAATATTTAATTATAAATTCTCTTAAAATACTTAAAATAAATGACTTGGAAAATAATAATGATAAACCAATATGATCATGCAATTGGTATTAATGTAGGGTTATGGAGCTGCAGAATATGGTAAAGAGCTACATAATATGGTAAAATGATAGAAATGAGGGTGAAAGAGGATGGCATTTTGGAGGCCCAACATTTCCCCTCAACTGAAGATGTTGCATGTCCTCATGTAACTTTGCATTGATTCCTTTAATCATAGCTCGATCTTCTTGAAATGTTTTGCTTCTATATGAACTTTGGCTTTGTATTTATTTTCTTCTAATTTTTTATAATCAGATCATTTGATAACTTTATTCTCTTTGCAAAGTGTACTTTAAAAGACATTTGATTGAAACATATTTTTTTATGGTTGGTTCTTGTATGGAAACCAGAAAATTATGAGTATTGGCTTATAACAATATTTTTCTTATTTTTGTTGCATCAAATTACTTGAACACATTGAGAATTATTTTTTAAGGTTCCATAGTGGTTGCCAACCATTAATGTTCTTATCAATTGATAATTGCAAAACATATACACTTTTGGAATCAAAATGCAATAGTAGTTGGTTGGGAAAGATATGTTGGTCAACAATGTATGAGGAATATATAATATGGAAAACAAAAGTAATGAATATTTCTCCTCCCCCCAGCTAAATATGTTTTCAATTTTTGGAAAATGAGAAAGAGAATATAAATGTCATGAGGGATTTTCCAAAATCACAATTTTAGCATTTATGGAATTACATGATTAAAGATTACAAAACAACATACCTTCACCTATCTAAAAAGTGGACAAGCTATGTTAATGAAAGAGTGTGGCTGCTACTGCTGGATCATGGAATGTGAAGTGAAACAAATCTAATTTGCTTCTTCTTTCTATTGGTTGTATGAATAGAGGATGAATCTGACCTGAAATTGAAATCTTTATCGCTAGGACAATGCTACTACTGTTGAACTCTGGAGTTGAGTCCCGATTTATTAGAACACTGCTGCAAGCTGCTGAAATCATATAGCCTTCATTTATTCCCACTCAGTGGCATAATTATTATCTATGTGAATAGATGTGTCGATGTCGAACATAGAAAGAAATTGTTGGATTACTGACCACTAATGAATTCCATTAACCAACACGAGACTACTCATCATTGATGTCAATGAGAGTCAAGATGCCTAAGTACATCTTACTAGGTACGAATAGGTATCATAGTCAAGTTACCTAGAAGATCAGACAAACATGGGACATTGATGTATTCTCACTATTAATTGGTAAGAGAACTTTCCATTAAGGCATGCAAGCCTCAAGGTACTAGAAAGATATATAGTCTCGATCCCAGATGATGTGTCAGAGTCGATGGGTCAAGTCGCTTAGAAGGGAGGCCTTAATGAATCCTCCATCATCCAACATGAGTATAAAATAATAATTTGAAGGACCATAGATGAAAGATTTACATTATGAAGCAAGGTTTATTTGACAAAAGGAAGAGGAAAATGGGGTGACTTAGTATTTTAAGGGAGCTAAATGAATTTATTTTTGGGTTTTGAGTGAAAATGAGGCAGGAAAGTATGAATATTGTAAAGGGAAAATGAGTTTTGAAATTTAGTAGTAAAGAGATGGAAATTCATGGATGGATTGTAAGATTAGAAAGAGGAAAATGAATAAGTTCATAATGACATTAGTAGCATTTTGAAAGGTTTCTTTGGTAGAGATTGACATGGTGGATGTGACCAAGTTATTTCCTTCAAGATTTTTATGGAACATGCTTTTCTTTGAAAAATGTGGCATTTGAAAACCATCCATGCATAAAGTAGTCTTGTTATTGTCCTCGATCCTGAAAACACTTAACACTAATTTGCAATAAAATGTAAAATCTGCAAAAAGTTCACAAATAGTGCTTAATGAAATAGATTCAAGGAAAAACAAGATGCATTTTTACCTATTAGTAGTGGTGCATTTTAGACTATCTTGCTTTCCATATGTCTATTTTGAGTTCTTTAAAAAAATAGATTAGAGTAAATGCACGAAAAACATGATTTGATAATTTTATTTCTATTTTCAGGAAGTTTCGACGTCCATTTGCTACAAAATCCAAAAAAATGACATCTTTTTATTGTCTCAAATGCAGATGAAAATTATTCCATGGCGTAGATCTCGGTAAGACCTTTCCAACAACTCTTGAATTGTAAAGAACGAACACCGTATGAGAAAGTTATGGTTGTTTGAAGTTTTGGCAAAAACTCAGTGAGGAGTGCCCAATGGTAGCACCAGAGTGTCCCACGTGGCAGCGTTTGAAGACGCCATGTAACAATATAAACAATTTCCACGTGGAATATTCAGATGCTGACGTGAATGATGACATGGTAGTGAATGGTGACATGGCGGTGAATGATGATGTGGCAGGTTGAATGGATGGCAATTGGGCATTTTGTGGGCAAATCAAAGGTTACCATGTGGATGAATCATGGGCTGCCATGTGGTAGTCTGAATTTGACCAAAATATAGTTAAATTCCAAAATATATGGGGTTAGGATTTGAACATGAGACCTCATCCAAACAAATAAAAGGACTTACCATTAAACCACACAAGTTTATTATGAAATAAAGTGGAAATATTTATTTTTAGAGTATATTTTGGTAGATTATTTGTATATGGTTAACCATTATGCCACAACTCATTATTATAACATGAATAACATCTGAAATGTTTTTATTATTGTTTTTGTTGCAGACTATTACAAGCGTTTTACAACAAACTTCGTAGACTCGTTTCTCACAATCTATCTGTTGTATTTTTCTCAAATTTTGTAGTCAGGTTATACTATTTGTATCTTTATGCATACCAAAAATCAACACCATCCAATGGGGATATAATCAAAATCGCTATAGGTGATGATGTGTTTCGACAATTTTTTGTTTCAAACTTCAGAAACGGTTTTCTCACAAGCTACGCATCAGATTGAGCTAAAATTTTGTAAGAAGATTCCTATGGTGCTAATGCATTAAAAAAAAAAAATAAGATCGATCCCATGCATGGATATCGATATATACATGAAATGGTTGAAGGTGATGATACTCATTTTCTCGAAATCTGTGAAGCAGATTGAACTGAAATTTACATGAATTGTTCATTAGAATATTATGCACTTTCTATACAAAAACTATGAGAACCCAATTTTTAGCTTGTGAGATATCATCAGTTTAGTTTCTGCATTTTGTATTTTGTTCTTGTTTTTTTTTTCAAATAAAATAACATATTTTTATTTAAGTAATACAAATCAAATTGAATGAAAATTTTGTTAGAAAATGGAGACAAATCAAATTGGACATTGAAGATGAAAATTAATTTACGCATTTTGACATCATCAACAACTTAAAACATTCCTGAAAACTTTTCAAAGCCATTTATTCGATTTGTAATTTCTGATCTACTAGGTCTCAGCAAGGCACAAGAAGGGAACACACTTTGAAATTTAACAATTATTTTTGCATTTTAAAATTTGAAACTTAGAAAGCATAGGAAAAAATTCAGACCTCAAATTTTTATCTCTTCCTCTTTCATGAATGTCCATTTTCTTCATAAATATTTCTACCAATGGTTAGTGAATGAAGTGGCTCTTGTTGCACCACAATGAAATCACAAAACAAAAACAAAATCATGGTTTTATTCCTTTATTCTACCCTACTCTACCTAAAAAAAATGAAAATTTTGTTCAAGTATATGCATATTTCCAATGTAACCATATACAAATCAAGATCTCTAGTGTGCTCATATCCAATTCTAAAAAATATATCTCTATGTCCTCTAGGATATGAGAGACCAGTTGTACTTTTGGTGACAAGATTTGTTGAAGAATGAAGGAATGTTGTGGCCTAGTAACTGCTTGGAACCAATCTTCAATGTAGTCCTTTCTTTCCTAGTTCTATCCATTAGTTATCATGCCTTGAATTTACTCTGGAAGCTGCCCCTCATTCTCTAAAGGGTACCAAGGATCTAGAGACAAACATGCTAAACATTCTTCAATTTTTGGTTCAAATGGCTACTTCTCATCAATTGTAGTCCATTGGATCTCTTGTTCTTTTACTACTTCTTGGGATGCAACTCTATCCTTGGTGGCTATTCTGGAACTAGGAGAAGGGCTTAATAAGACTCTTATAAGGGCATATCATTTTTTTCCCAACAAATGATTGAGCATCATTTTAGTTCCTTTGCTGGTCTGGAGCTCTTGTTTCATAAATGGATTAGTATTGAGACTCTTACATTATCAAAAAAGAATTGAAATTCATGCATCCTACATGATTTTAATATGATTTTAATTGTGCATTTGAGAATGAATGCAACTATCATGAGTTTTTATAAACTTTAAAAATAAACTCCTATGTATACCTCCCCAGCAACAATGCTGAAATTTTGGGTGATTTAATTGTGAGTTAAATTCCTGTCATTAAATTGTCAACCCGTTGTTCGTGAACTGATGAGGTATACATGTACTAGGTGATTATTTCTCATAATAGATTAATCTAATGCAAGAAACTTGAAACTAATTACAAAGAAAATAATGAAAGCAAATGAAAATAAAATGCAAACTTTCTCTCTCAAACACTAGCTCTACAAAAACCAACAATTCTAATCTAAGCTATGAAATGAAAAAGTAATTTAATCTTGTAGTCTATGAGATTACTAATGTGATATTACTAGTGTGCCAATACAATCCAAACATAAGGAAATTAAGTCAATCTTAACAAAACAACATTAATGAAATAAACATAAAAACATATAATCAAAATAACTTAAAATAAACTAAACTAAACTTGCATAAATGAAATAACATAAATATTTACAACAAAGGAAAGAGATGCGTAAAATGCAATAGATGGTGGTCCCCCGCTCCTCAGAAAGAACACTGAATGATTATCAAAGCTTGGAGATCAAAGCAACAACAAGTATTCCATAAAATGAAGTTGGATAAAGTTCCAAAGATATTACAATAATTAAACTCCCTTCTTCTCTATCCCCACTTTAAAAATTACATTAATCATTTCTTCTCCATTATTCTATATTCTATAATATCTCATATCATGGATGAAACACCTTTGAATGAAGGATGTAATCCTATTTATACAAAACTTAAGATAGCTAATCAATAAATGTAGATCCACAAATTTCTCCTAGGTCCACAATTATCTCTTGTGGTTACACCCAATTACCTAGAAATATGAGATACAAATCCTCTCACACATCTTTAAGAGACACATATCAAAACATCCATGATTCTTCTCCTTTGAATGTGCTTACTCAATGATCCAAATATTCTACAAATATTCCACAAATCTTCATGAGTTGAAATCGAAATTCGAATTTATGGTTGAGTGGCCAAATAAGACTTTGTTAGAATCTTCAAATAGGCCTACAACATGATAAAACTCATCCCATTTTTAGATATATATGAAAACACGCTAATTTCCTAATATTTAATCATCAACTCTCTTAAAATACTTAAAATAAGTGACTTGGAACATTACTTGAAAAAACAACCCAAAAACAAAAATTGTGTATGCGAGAACGATTGTTTTTTTTTAGGTTAAATTTT
>APFE030031472.1:17784-35360 GCA_000404065.3 Pinus taeda
CTTGAAAGTCCTTGGCATGCATTGTCACACCCTTGTACATCTTGGCATGCCTTAGCACTTGGTACATCTTAGCTTGTTTGACATGTCTTCGTACTATCTAGCACATGTTACCATGCCCTAGCATTCCCTAACACACCTTGGCTATCATGACCTCACAACTAGCATTACATTTTTCCATGACTTGGGAACCTTACATTCACTGGAACACCTTGGCACTCCCTAGTTGTCATGCCCTTTGTTATCCTCCACAATGTCCCAGGTCGATGAGGAGATCGATGGAGTTAACCACATACCAAGCTTTTAGTTTGGTAGCTAGCCCTACCAAACTAGAGAGGGCTCTCTCTACGAAATCACAACCAAGAGATGACTAGAATGTAAAGGATTTTAGGCTAGATAGCTAGCTCAGGTGAGTTTTGGAAAATTTAGGGTTAATTTGTTGCTGGATAAGGGTGAAAAACTAGGTAGCTAGGTCAAAGGATCAAAGGGTTACAGCAACAAATATATAAAGGAGCAAGGTAGCATTACTTTTGTGATGGATCTTAGGGTTTTTTGGTGTAGTATAGTGTTTAGAAGAAGCAAAAGGTCTTAATGAGCATGAAACATGAATTCATTAAGCAAGAAAGAAAGTAACACATAATGAATTTTCCATCAAAACAGAGATTTATGCAAAGAATTATGTTTATAAACTATAAGGAAACCCACTGAAGAATTGATGAATGGAAAGAGAAGATGAATATATTTCATATAAATCTATAACAAAGAAAAAAGAACATCACAAACTTATTGCACATGAATTCCTAGAGAATAGCTGCAAATTGTGTCCTTTGATTTCTAGAAAATGTCCAAGTACAAGATACAATAGTTCTCTCCTCTAAAATCCAACCCGTTCTATCATTGAAAAAATGATACATAAAGACCAAAACAACATCTCCCCACTCTCAGGGGTCGAATCCATGACTCTAGGAACTGTTCCATGAGGTGTTCTAACCAAACCCTAATGTCTAGGGAAGTTAAAAATTTGTCTACCGTGCACTTTTCTCAAAGATAAATCTATGCATAAAACAGAACTAAGAAAAACACCTAAATTAAGAAAAGTGAGCATCTAAGTCAAACTATAAAAGCATACTAAATATGGCTCTATCTAAGTTTGGGAAACACTAAACAAGCATGATTGCATAGAACAACCACAAGATGCCTAAAATCAATGCACTTCTTTCATCGCTGCTACACCCTCATAGGAAAACTATAATCTACAACATGTATCCCAAGGCTGCATACATTTACTGAAGGTGGAGACTGAAAGGATCTACTAAGATGAAGTAC
The DNA here is from genome assembly GCA_000404065.3 of Pinus taeda. Classification (NCBI taxonomy): domain Eukaryota; kingdom Viridiplantae; phylum Streptophyta; class Pinopsida; order Pinales; family Pinaceae; genus Pinus; species Pinus taeda. The sequence goes on from APFE030031472.1 coordinate 19,108, forward strand.
TATTGATGGAGAAACACTTTCAAAACAATATATAGAGTCTAATGTGCATTCAACCCATCTGCACACAAGCCAAGGTTGCTAATGGGTAGACTTCTCCCCTAAATGGAAACTGCAATGTATTGTTGCTCTACTGAAGGAGAAACACCTTCAGAGTAACACGTTAAAGCTCTAACATATATTGTCACTGTGGTATCGGTTGTAGAAGATCTCATCAATATAGGTAACAACTTCAATAATTGAAAAACCAAAAGGCGAGCTACATAGATCATTTGAAATGATAGATTTGGGCATACTTTATTATTTTTTAGGAGTGTTAGAATAGAAAATGCAAGGTAGCCCGTTGCATCTTCATGTCACAGACTAAGGATGAGAATAAATACAAAAAATATTAAATAGCATGGTACAAGTCAATTGCTGGTTATTTCGAAATAAGAATGGAGTTCTCCTTGTGCAGATTCTAAACTAGTGGGTATAGATTTAAATAAGAAATTTATAGTTATGGGGTTGGAATTGTCTCACGATTCATGGCAAGTCCCAAAGTTGTTCACTAGAAAGAAGTAGAGCAAGTTGTTAGGTTTATGAATGGGAATACCCTATTCGCGGGGAGATAACTTCAAATTAGTCAAGCATATTATTTCTTGTCTTCTTGCACATGTATGCTTTGAAAATCTAACCACCTCCAAAGACTCAAGAACAACTCTGGTAAAGTTTATAGGTGCGAAGCACTTCGGAGAAAACCCATCACTTAATGACAATAGAGTGAGGAATGTGTCGAAGGATTCAATCTTGCACTCAAAAGGACCCATTTTTGGCTGAGATATGGTCATTCTCCCAAGGTTGATAATGATGCCACATAACAACGCCTCATGTAGATATTTCAAAGCATGTTCGGTGGAAAATCTATGTGAGTGAAGCAACTTACTCATGAATTCATTAAGGTTCTATGCACATCATACATATACAGATGGATGTTTACAATGGAACAACAATGATTGAACTATTAGATTCCATGTCAAGTTCAACAACATATTGAACTTCAAATCAGAGTTTCCAAAGATTTTCATTTTCATTATTCAAAAACATTTTCCAATAGCTTTGCAATATGGAATTTATTTCCCAAATTCCAGAAATCAATTCATCATGCCGTGATACATTATTTCAGGCTTCATAAGCCATCTCCCTCTGATTTGAATCATTAGAGGCTCATCACCCGTCACAAGTAGATCATTGGGATATAAAACCAAGACCATAATCAATATCAAAGCCATAGCTTGGAACTCATCATCCTAACTTCATAAGATAACTATCAAATCTAGACATATCTGGATTGTAATTCTCTAAGCATAATTCCTTGCTAAGGAAACATTATCATCCTTACATAACTCAATATTGTACCATCAACAACAAAGTCAACCAATAATATTTTATAGGCCAAATCATGACCATTATCAAAGACATCATTATCATAGTATTAATACTTTCATCCAGGATACAGGTGGAGCTCATATCAAATCATGACTTCATCATGCCAACAAGTCATGCATTATCAATCCGAACTTGATTAAGTCATTCTCATAATCATAATACAATTTATCCTGTCACTAGGTGCAAATGCATACAACAAGGATGAGTCATGCAGGTTCGATTTTTCATGCCAAATCATAACTGTCATTTTCAACCATTGTGCTAAGAACAAGGAGGCCAATTTCCGAATATTGACATAAGTCATAGTGTCCACATAGCATTGACATCAGGGAAAATAAACTATCATCAAATCAGATTACTAGAGATCATGTCAATTCCAAATTGCTATCGTAGATAGTCTATAATCAAAGCACATCTCAATTATCAATTCAAAGTTATTGTGAAGAATCATGAAAAAACACTTTTCATATATACCACTAATGCCAAATCATGCCAACCTCTTGTGGCACAAGCATAGTGACATATCTATATGTATGTCGTGGTCACATGCAAACACAAGTTCAATTTGTGTGTTCATGTTATGGAGAACATTCAACCATTTCCTGCTAGCAGATCTTGATGTTATCTGTAATACATATGTGGTACTAACATATTCTAGGTGACCATTTGATTTCATGCACAATACTTCATTATACAATCAACAATTTAACTCAACAACTTCAGAAATCAGTTAACAGTGGAAAAATATGTCAGGGACATCATGATTTAGAGTTCATACAACTTCAGAAAGCTTCAGATGATGGTCAACAATAGTCAAACCCCTAGTTTCTCTCTTCAGGTTAGCATGAGAGCGACTTTAGCTGCCTGGACGTTGTCTAGGCCTTAGCATGAGTGCATCCAGGGAAGGAATCTCTTAGATCTGTGACTGCATCACGAGTAGAAACCCTAATTTCTATAAGGGCTTCAAATATAAGACTCTGCTACAGATCATTACTATCAGATGCACATAAATTATACTTCAGCAACATAGAATACAAATAATAGTATGAGTAATAGTCTTGAAAAGATATTCTCCCTTTGATTGGGGATCTACTTCATATATCTTCATTCATGTCATCAGTCTGTCTCTACTAGAGTCATACAACAACATATATGTTAGATCATAAACATATGGATACGAACATCAATATTTCATCAAAGGTTAGAATCAAAGCAACATATAGATCTCAAAGATTATAAACACAATAACACTTTTTATCAAGTCACTCCATCAATTTAGGACATTCAGTTTAACTATATGCTGTCAAGACAAGGCCATAGGTAGTAAGAGATCTAGAATATCAATCTTACACTTCTACCTCTCACATAAATGTTATCATTCCTTTCATGGCCAATGAGATCAAATTAGGTCATTCAATAAAGCTTTATCAAAACAACAAGAGTGTCAATTGCTCTTTCCATATGCTTTCATCATGCTTATCGCAAGCATTACCAACAGACTCATGTATAGGAGTCAATGAACTATCCTTTTATATGAAATCCATCATGAAAATTATCAAGAGTATCATTTTCTAGAGCCAAGGTGCTATCCTTCTTTATAGGATCAAGATATCCAACAGATAGATCATATCTTTTTAGCCAAACATCAAGTGTATCAATGTATCGACATTAGATAGCCTCATAGGATTCGAGAAGATAAAAAATTCAACACTAGGAGAAACATTTCATTATAAGAGACATAGATCCAAGTCACTTTCATATACATGTATGAGACATTAAAGAAAGAGGCATTCTCATCATACCTTAGGGCTAACCGATCCAATCATTGAAACACGACATACCATGCATACCTTGTGGTATTCAAATACACATTTTGAGCCAGGCATTTCTTTTTCTAAAAAATTGTTTGGAGTGTCATAGAATTGGTGGAATTCTCAAATTCACGACATTGTAAATTGTGTAGGAGATTTGTTACTTTTATTATAGAGGCTAAGGTTTGCAAGGATAATATAGGATTTATAGGGTCTTAGGGGAAAAGAAGCATCAATTTCTATCTCTTTGATATACCAAGGAGTTTTTGATAATAATATTTGGCCAAATCTTCCATGGCACTAACTAAGGAGGACAAATAATACCCTTAGTTATGCTTATAATTGATTCCTTGGTATGCAATATTGATCTCTTTGGATTTTTTTCTTGATGTATTATAACAATACGGTTGATGGGATTATGTTATGTTATTTTCAAATGTTCTTCAAGGTCTTCCACTATCCTTAAAGACATGCGGAAGACAAATCTATATACAAATGTTGTTTGATGGGATATTACTTCAGGGTACACCAACAAAGGTTAAAAGGGTGTCCAACCAAGTGATACCAACAAGATGGATGATATGATTATGTTATGTTGGTTTCTAGTGTTCCTAGGGGGCTTCCAATTTTCCTGAGGATATGTGGAAGACAACATCATATACAAGTGTTTTCCTATATGATATTATGCAAAGGGGTACAAATAAAGGTTAGAAACGTGTCCAACCAAGTCGTGTCACTTGTAGTTTCTAAGTGTATTTTTCCCCAATCATCGATTTACTTATTAAACAACAACACCATGATATCTGGAGACATCAAAACACATACCTGTTCTTTTCTAAAATAAGATTTCATTGCATTTCTTCGACAAAAATCAAAACACTTCAACATGAACAACAATCCAGGAAGAATGAAACTCTGTGGCCTAAGAAGATGTTTTCCTAACAAGATTGCATTCCATCTAATATCGACAAGGGTCACTAGTAACACAAACTTTGTCGAGGCCCATGTAGATTTGGCAAGGGAAAAAACTAGAATACATGTTTTAGGGTTTTAACTCGTCTACAATGGCAACACCATGAGTTCTAAACTCTCAAGTATATTAATATTCTATTTACAAGTATATTCCCCATCATTAATGATCATACGAAAAGGACCCTCTTTGGCCTTACCATCGACTTTCATAAGGTTCACCAAAGGGAGACCTAGGTTTTTTCTTTGGACATAATAATTTGTTTAAATTACACTCAAGGATAAGGTTAAAATTAAGCCACATGCAATACATATTAGGTTCATGTTTCATTAACATTATGAAATAACCCCATTTTCAATCTCACAGCCAATATTTAGGTAATTGAAATATTAACATAAAAATGAGATCAATTGAATCAATTTATGAACTTGTTCCAAGGTAATATTATTAGGGTTAGCTAACATGTATGTAAGCTTAAACCACTACCATTGAAGCCAAACACTTAAATGCCAATTTAGGTACACAACAACATTTATTTGAAATGAACAATAGCTAATGATTGGGTTGTAAAATATTTTAGTGGAAATCAAGTGATATTGGTTTATCCAAGATTAAGTGAAAGTCTTGGTGCCAATTGATTCCTTCAAAATTCTAGTGGAAGTCATAACATTGGATATTCATATAGTTTCGCTATGATCAAAATTTCAATAAGATTTTCACCAAAATATCAATGGGGTTTTGAGTCTCTTAATTAAATAAAAAAATAACCTTAAATCATACGAAGTAAATGAAAAATATTTCATTCTTCCCAGAGGATGAACTTTTTCAATATAATATTTATTTCACATAAATTTTAAGTAGGATACAAAGTTAATGAAATGCATCATCTTCTTCGATAAATTTTAATCAAAACTTAATTAGATTCAGTTGTACATTATTGGATGAATTTTGTCTTTACGTGTTTTAGTAGTGGATTCATTATTTGGGAAACATCGTTTCAGCTAACCAAACTTAAAAAAATGGATAACTAATACTCACATGAAAACCCAAGCGACCGAGGGAAAAGACATTTTCCTCACCAAAATATTAAACCCTCATACTCAATTTCGTCGATCTAAAGTTCATCTTTGAGCAAAATCCTATCCTGGAAAAATGTCAAGAAAGGTTCCTCCCAAAGCTTGGATTAGCATCATCATCTTCAATGGATTTCTTGATTCTCATCCTGAAGCTTCCTTATAGTACTCTTTGAGTACTCTGCGTGCCCTGAATGTGCCCTCCTTTTCCCTACTCTCAGCCGCTGTTGTCTTCTCCTCATCTTCACCACCTATTTCTCCTTTTACTTTCTCTCAGCCACGACTGTCTTCTCCTCCTGTTCACCACCTATTTCTTATTGGTCTCCGGCTTCATCTACTATATCATCATCAACGGGCATCAGGAGTGCATATGGTCCTATCACACGGAACGGTGGTCTCCCTCCGGAAGAGTGAATGGGTAATATATTATTGAAGGGCTGTCATTGGGATTATGTTCTTGCTCTGTGGGGTGGGGATACTTTTTCTAGACTTGGCCCTGTACAAACAAAGAGCGAGGAACTTCAAGGTCTCTTTTGTGGCAACGAGGGTTTCTTCTTTGGCGACCATTTATATAATGGGTATGTTATTCGTTCGCATCAAAATTTTGTTTTATTTGCCTTAATCCGAGTTTTCAATAGCGGATCTAAATTTTTTTAGGTGCATTGTTATTTTAGTAAAACACCCCAATCTCATAATAAAACCTACATAATAGAGGAAGGTTGACCAACGAACAAGAACAAGGTGAGCGACGAATATGTTTCATAGTCTGGAAAATTAAAATCAAAATTATAATAATCGAGAAGTGTTGGCCCCACCATATATTCTCTCAGTTTCTCTAACTGTGTTCAAAGTTTGCTTTTCTAGGTGAAGCTGCACCCACCAGATACATATGTGCTCACATGTGCCGTATGGGCTTTCCTCCTTGGGAAGGTTTCTCGTGTCAACTCCAAACTCAAAGATAGATACTATTATTTTGATTTTATGTTTTTTTATTCCAACCTAAATAAACCGACTATCTTTTATTAATATGTAAAAGATAGTTACATTTCTATAGATAGGCGTCTCTTAACATTGATTGTACATCCCTCTCTTGAGAAACGTTCTTCAAAGTCCTCTGTACCATGAGTAGGGAGACCAATCACTTAAATGGTATTTATGGCATTATCAGTGTCATCATTTCCCCCCCCATTTCCTGACAGGACTATGGGATCTGGATCTTGACCGCTTTATTTGCTTCATCATTTCCCTTCCATTTCTTGACAAGACTATGGGATCTGCACCTTGACTGTGTCTAACGAGGTAAAGGTGACGGAGAATACCTCCTCCCGGGTGAGTTCGCCATGTTTCAAATCCTCGCACGGATCAAATACTTTTAGAACAAATGCACCCTCTACACTCAAATTGCCAACAATCTTCAAAGAGTTGGCAATGCAAACTGCCTACAGTTTCATTGCACATTAGGGTGAGTCCACCATGTTTCAAATCCTCACACGAATCAAATCCTTTCCAGAACAAATTCACCCTCTACACTCAAATTTCCAGCGATGTTCAAAGAGTTGGCAATGAAAACTACCTGCACTTTCATTGTACATTAGGGTGAGTCCTCCATGTTTCAAATCTTCGCACAGATCAAATCCTTTCTAGAACAAATGCACCCTCTACACTCAAATTCCCAGAGATCTTCAAAGAGTTGGTAATGCAAATTGTCTTCACTTTCATCGTACATCATAATGTGTCTATTGTGAAGTACTATTCTTCTAGATCCAGATATCTTATTCAATGTAGATCAATTTTTCCAAAAACAAAAAACAAAACTCCCAACAGCTTCTAAAACTTTCTTCCCTGATTTGATTGCCAAAAGGAAAACAGAGTTCTGTTCCCTGATCTGATTGCTGAAGTGAAAATAAAGCTGACTGAGCTACTTTGAAAAAAATAAACAAAAATGTTACTGGCCGATTTTACTCATTCTATCCTTCAGAATAACTGTTCATCCAAAAGAGCCATGATGATAGCCAGGAAAAATCCCTCACATTTTGTAGCAGTTTGAGTAGCTCAATTCAGATCTTTAGCCTTATCCCAAAAGGTAACAACACTAACCTTAAACAACTCTTTGTGTATTTTAACTCATTGATTAAACATTCTATTTCCAAGAGTGTTTAGGTTCCCCCTGATTTCTTTGTATTTCTTTCATAAAAGACAAATGAGATCCTTGCATTCTTCTGTTAAACTCAGAAGATTCCAATAATTTGTTCTCTATTTGAAAAATCATGTTCTTTGTTTTGTTATTAATGTCTAGGTCATTTTGTTTTGTTATTAAGGTCTAGGTCATTTTAAAGCACAAGGAAATATTACCATATCTCTGTCATCTTCAATCATTGCTACTCCACCAGTTGCCTGCTACTTCAATAGTTACCTGGATTTCCTTTCAAGATCCATAATTATTTATTCAATTTTTGGAGATCGATAGTACTTTATTCAATACAGATGTCGAGGAAAAATCTAGTATGTATTTTGTGAAGTTACAATCTTGATGTCAAATTTTGTAAGTTTAGGTAAATGGTTGGAGACCATAATTCCAAAATTAGCTACAACTTCTCTGTAATTTTGAGGCTTAAACTTTGTATCATCAGATCTGCTGGTTACAAATTTTGAGGTCCTTCAAGTGTATCACTTTATAAATTGATGAGATTTCTACGGGTTACAAATTTTCAGGTCCTTCAAGTGTATCACTTTATCAATTGATGAGATTTCTCAGCTAAACCAGGTTTATATGTAATTTTTTTCTAAATTTTGTGTTCTAATTTAAGGCATGCAAGGATAACATATTGATTGTGCATATCTTATTCCACCTATTAATCCTTTCTTGGAAATCGATGTAATTACTATTCTGGGAAATTTCAATTATTACTTTAATTTTTTTTGGTAAGTTTGAAGTCTAAAAACTATTTGTTTGGGCAGATCTTACCCAAAATTTTGGTAATTCTAAAACGTTAATCATATAATCAATAATTTCTCACTTGATTTCAACATGGAACGTTCACAACTAATCAATTATTACTTTAATTTATTTTCACAAGTTTGAAGTCTAAAAATTATTTGTTTGGGCAAATCTTACCCAACATTTTGGTAATTCTAAAATTTTAATCATATAACAATTAATTTCTCACTTGATTTCAACATGGAACATTCACAACTAATATATCGAGCACATATCAAGCCTACTATTGTCAACTATTAATTTTGGAATCACCATTGTATTCTATGGCGATTTCTTGCTCTACAACGATCATTTTCTATTAATTTTTAAATAAAGAATGCCATTCTCCTTTAGGATTAAGGTTTATTGGTTGGAGATTGTTGTTCTAACTAATTTCTATAGGAATTTTTTGTGATTTTCACTATGTACTGCGATTGTTGTCTAGTATAATAATCAATTCATCCTATGAATTGGGTCTATCTCAAGTGGTTAAGGAGAAATTGTTATTCACTTCAACCTCAACCATTTTCAATCCTTGTTATGTGTTCACTCTTCGTGAGCTAGTGGTTGATTGAGACTCTTTATGATCTGTGAGGATTATCCCTTTTTTGTTCATTGGCTAGAGGATGAGTGGCTTTAGGGCGAGCTTCTAATTTACATGTAAAAAAATAAACATCTCATTTTGCATAGATTACTACTAGAACATGTCTTGTTATAACCTTCAATGAGATGCAGTTTCAAAGTAATATGTTATTCTCTTGTTTTTTTATGTAGGTAGAATTTTTTTTCCCTTCGAAAAAAAAATCCAATAATTTTATATTGATAATAAGGATACATCGATATATGCTAGTAGGAAATCTTGAAGGCCAATTAGCCTAAAAAAATGTTTGTCCAGAAGAGTCCAGATCTACAAAATCTTAAAAGCATTTGTAGCCATGTCATTTGTCAAGTGACGACCCTCTCAAAAGGATACATCTGTTCTCCTATTATCAATATAGACTTGTTGTCCATAATCCAAAATTTAATCATTTAACTTCCGCTATTTATATAATTTACATCACTGTTATAGTCAAAATGATCAAATAGAACCGTTGAAAACACTGATAATATCATTTGTCATATTTGAGAAAAAAGAGTAGAGAGAGTAACAAGATTTTTTAGTGACAAGTTTCATAAATAAATTTTGTTTGCTGGCTTTCCTTCGAAGTTGTGACTTTCAATGAGGTTGGGTCCATTTCCAAGTCGACTTTGGACAATGTACCTGCTTCTTGATTCCTATTCCTGATCAAAGGAAACATAAAAGTAGAAGGTAAGTTGTATGTTTTGAAAAAGAGGTTGCAAGTGGTAGCTCAAAATTTTAGAGGTTCTTTTAAGCCAATTTATGACAGGATTTGAGTCCCCATACACATGAAGGTAGGAAATCTTGTATTCTCAAGCTAAGCTGAAACAAAATTTTTAGAGACATTAAGTCTACATAGTTGTTTGAGGCAGGATTGATACAAGCTGAAAAGGATATGGGTCCCTCATACTCTTTTTGTCTTAGTTCGTAAACCTTTTTGTGCAAAGCCTATTTTGTTTTATGAAGAGGTTTCAATCTATAAAAGTATAAAAGTAAAGAACAACCTTTAAGTGTTGAACTTATGCATTTAGATTGATCCCAACAATGTTATAGTTGGAGATGAACTTTTGCATTAGTGGGATTTTAGTTCAGAACATTTTGCAGAAGGTGGAGGCAAGAGAGGTAGGAAACTGATGGTTCAACAAGATGAGGATTTGTGCTCATCCATTAAGAATATGTGTGGTTATAATGAAACTTCACGCATTGATCAACTTGTTTTTTATTGTTCATTGTGCACCCTTTTGCATGGCTATTACTCTCTTCACCAACAGTACAACACCAACTCCATCACTTACTTGGCTTAAATTTCCTTTGTGAGATTGAAATAGAACATAGACATAATTGACATAGACTGAATACTCAACATCCAGTGCTTTACAATGGCAAAACATCTAGCATGTTGTAACTTTTTTATAAAATCAACAACATAGAAAACATTCTTAGCATGTAATTGGGAAAGAAACTCTATATTAGCAGTGGTGCTTCCCCCCTTCTTAAATTCATCTCTGAGTTTCCCTAAATCATAAAGAGAAATATTTGGATGAAATCCATCATCAACATATATCATCACGGGCTTCTCATCTCCAGTTTTAGGATCAACAATCTTCAACACAAAAACAAGAAACACATTAAGTACCATTGCGGAAACTCTCCAGCCACTCCAACTTTGGAAATCGCAGAACATGGGTGTTTTGTACCTTTTCTTTAATTGGGATGATCTCATATTTGAACTTCCCTGCAACTATTGCTACTGTTGTGCGCCTATGAGATTCAGCCTGAAAAACAATTCTAGCAATTAATATTCAATTCCCATTCCTTACCTTTGTTGACTAATTCATATGAACTGCACCAACATTGAATTCAATCAAATAAAAAGATTAAAATAACATCCATATACCACTGCTTGACCCTGGTCTTGGCGTGACACTCCATAGTGCTTAACTACATTTTTTGAGATTGTAACCATGGGTAAAAGACAATCTTGTGCTCTTCTGAAAAATCCAACGTATTGCAAGGGGCAACAAAATCCATGAGTGCCTTTCACACAAATCTTTAATGAAGTACTTATATATCTATCCTTGTGCAGGTGTGTGTCTCTATATCTATGTGTGTGTGTGTGCCTAAATATGAAGGTGATAGTAAGCTATATTAAATACATAGAAGATTATGGACAAATAATCAAATTGAAACTATTGAAAAAATTAAAAGCCTTATGTTTACAAAATCATTAACTTTTATTGATGCCTACCTTTGAATTGACAGAACCTTCCCACACCATAGGATTGATATTTAATGACTCCACTCCTTAACCGATGCCTGAAGCAAACAAATTGAAATCATAAACCTATCTAAATTCAAACCTACTATGATAATCAAATGGTAACAAACATATATTGACATACCAATGTCATAAAACCCAACTTTAATTGCAGCGGAAACATCTGAAATTGCTTGTAGGCCTGAAGAGCATTGTCTATTGACAGTCCTAAAAGGTACTATCTTCAAAGAGATAACATGGTAAGAAACATGCAGTTTTCACAAAAATTAGGCATCCAACAAGAAAATAATTCATTTGAAACAGGAAATGGTAGAATATACACCTGGGAATCCAACATAAAAAGCAACCATCCTGCACTCATTGGAACATTGAGAGCTAGGTGCAAGAACAATGCCCACTACAATATCACTAAGTAAGTCTAGTCTTGTCAATAAATGCTTGCAGGAAGCTAGAGAACATTCGGAGATAGATTTGTGCACTCATGCTTCATGGACCATAATGGTTAGGGGGGGATTTTTCAAACTGCATAAAAAAATCATTAATCAATTTATCGATGTAACCACTAATCCATACCTTCAAAACAAGAGAAAGAAAGTCATCGAAAAGAGTACCCTGAATTCCTCCACATTTAGACTTGCAAATAGGGGGTGTAATAAGCTTTGTAGAAGTGACAATAAGATAAAGAAAGGCTAAGTGTTGATGAGCTAATCAACAAGAATTAAGAAAACTCTGAACTCAATCAACCACATATGATAAAATGAAGAGCATTGGAAGAGATTTCCTGAAAAAACATCAATTAAGCTGGAAAAAATGGAAACTTATGAAAAAATGACAACATCATACCCAAACTCAACAACTCTTTCATAGGTAGCACACTCTCCAGTAGCACATACCGAAGCCTGGTCAAAAGAAAATAATGATCGATACTTATATTCTAGCTAGAAGATCCATGTGTTAAATATACTCAACATAGTCTTGAATCTCTTCTAATGTAAAGAAGATAAAATATTTTTTTAATAATATATTTATGGCAAAACCAAATTAACAATTACCCAAAACAAGGGTACAACAAATCTAGTTAAGGGGATTCAATTGTTAGGATTCACCTTGACTCAGGAATGATAGTCTATAGCTAGTGCTTTTGGGCCCATGTTATTATGCTAGATATATTTGGATGGAAAGAAGCCTATAAATAGACTTATTAGTCTCCATTGCAATGTGCCAAAGGTTGAGCAAATGTGGGTTCCCTGACCATGAGTTGTAAGGGGCCATGGGTTAATCAAGTGTGGGCTCCCCACCCATTATAAGGGGACAAGGGTTTACCAGTTTGTCCAGGCTTTCGTGGAATTCCATTAGCTAGGTTATCTCGAGGCAATATTGGGGGATACTAGAGCCAGGCTTTTGCATCCAGAAGGCTATGTGATGAGGTTTAAGGTGCTTTATACAGTTCTAGTTCCGATCCAAACTTCGCAAAACCTTATTCATGAAACATATATGATTTTCAGTTTAAAGAAAGTTATAATCTTCGTGTAACTATCTAATCATGCATAAAATTACATCTAACATTTGATCCAGATCTTCACAGATAAATTAAGATAAAATATAGATAAATATCATTCACATGCGTGTAAATACAGAAAATACATAGTGCATAAAAATAGACACAGTTTTTCTTCAAATATCTTTCTATTACTTCAGGTCTTCCTTTACAACTTTTCCAGACCCTGTGCACACAACTGCAGGGACCTGCACACTCAGTTATAGACTTACCAATGCCTCCGCGCACTCAGCTACAAGAGCCTTCCCATTCACCTAAAACATAGAAAGAGATCAAGTTAGTTTCTTCTCTTAGACTTGATAAGACATCCCTTTATATATCCTTCTCTATTACAATACCATGGTCTGCAAAATGATGAAATTCCAGATGGGTGACTTTCCATATCCATAATCTTTCCTCATAAGAAAGGTTTCTTATGTGAGTTTGAAGGTTCCATCCTGATCCTGAACCCCGCTCAACATAGTCCTTTCAATTCTCCCCTACTTATTAGATTAGGCCCGGATAAAAGTGGTTTATGCCAGCCTACAGGTCTAGTTCAATCCGCTATTGTTTGCTTGAAATCTAGAAATTGTTGAAAATAAAGAGCTCATGATAAATTACGTACTGCTTTATTAATAAAAACGAAATCATTCAAAGAGACGAAACTTTTCAATAGGGGTGAAAGGATGTAGTGGGTGTACACTACTTTGGCCGGAGATGCTGGGTTTAGGTCAAGAACTTTCTCTAGCATAACCTGGCATGTGGAGTGTGGGCACACCATAATAGAACACTGAACACTTCTTTGAAATGGATAGGCATGTGGCATGGGGCGTTTTAACTTATTATAATAGAAACTCCAAGGTGGAATGGATAGGTATATTTGCATAGTAGTTTCTGCTCCTCCCATTCACTTCCGCTATTTGCCTTTCCTGCAGTTTCAAAAGGATTTTGAATTTATTAGACTTGTAAGTTTGCTTGCTCTTATATCTTAGTAGTTGTCAATTCGTATTCTACTTAGTCTTCTCAATGACCTCTTGAGCACTCACTTTCCCATCTGCTTGAATAATATGATCTAGTAGAACTAGATTATAAGAAACTTGCACAGTTAGTGGCTACCGGTTATTTAAAACAACCTCAATCGCACAATAAAATTGACTTTTCAGGGGGGGGAGGGTATGTTCTTACTTACCTGCATAGGCTCTAAACCATGGTTTGGCCACTAAGTTTGACAATCTAGCCTGGCTAGGATGGAATGCCCTACTTGCATAATCTTAGTTGGAAATGTTTGAAATGTCCAAAATGGATAGGATCGTAAACATTATCCCCTACTTGTTGTCGGGGATTGGAAAAAAGGCAAGAATTTGGGATCAATTTGGATATGATGGAAATGCACCATATCCCTCGAATGAACAAGTCTTGTCTACAAAGGAAGTTCAAATGTGTTTATTGGTCAGTGTCAGTTTAAGCCATTTCAGGACATAGAAGCCAACTCACAGGAACATGAGAGAGCACTACAACATTCATAGCTAATCCTCTAGAATAAAGAAGTTTTATTTCTAACTCATCCAGGTTGGCTTGGTATGCCACATGTACTTCCAATAATCCCCAAGCCGAGTTCTTCTTCAAAGTTACTTGTTCTAGATCCCATGTTCCCAGGAAGTAGGTTGTGTTTTGTGTGTTACTTGTTGATGTTAACAATAAGGAGGTTGTAGACGAGTTTAAGACCCACGGGATTAAGTACTTTCCATATGGACTTACATAAGGTATTATAGCTTTGTCCATGCACTAAGTTCATATAGGTGTTCAAGCCTTAGAGTGAAAGCCATTTTTGTTAGTTTGGTTGGTTCTAAACATCAAGTAGTAAATAACACCCATCATCATAATTCTCCCAAATTCTTCTCCACCCATTCAAAGTTTATGAGTAGAGAAATCCCCTTTCAAGCCAACATACCCACAACATACCTGTTGATAGAGGTTGGAGTAGTATCTATCCCATTTCACTGCATGAAAGATGCTTAGATCAACAAGGACTCCTGCTAGCTGGGACTAACTACTATGATCTGATTAGAAATATCTATTATATTATTAACTAGGCTAGCTTCGATATAGGTGCATTTTATCCTTTTTACACTAATAGATATAGGGTATATTAGCTATAGATGTAATTATTTTATTCAATATTTCCACACCTCTTGTCATTTCTTATAGCCAGTTATCATAGCCAGTAAGAAAACAACCACTTTGTCCCTCAAGCAAGAGAGAAAACCCATGCCAGAAAGAGAGTAATTACGACAAGGTGTGCCATGCAACAATTGATAATGATGGGTAGGGGCTATATATTTAAGAAAAGTGCACAACGTGAAGATCCATAATTATATTCAATTTGCAAGGAAATATTGGAAATAGATTCAAATATTCTAGACTCGGATCTACTAGGACTCATGTTTCTGACAAAAGTTGAAGAATTGTGTTCCCAAAAGGTTATGGAACTTTATCAAGCAGACAGAGACTAACTAAATATCAAAATTTCATCCACATTGTAAACAAGATTCCTTTCTTTCATGCATATACTTTAGGAAATTGAAAATATCAATTAGCTTAAAACCCTGAAATAATAGATATTTTACTTAAAATCCTTAATAATAAGATCATTCAAAAAAAAATCTCATGATTATCACTTACCTCACTTAAATTTTGTTGAAAAAACATAATCTCATAATTATCCTTATGAATAGTTGGAAAATTTTCAAATAATCAAACAGAAACATCAGTGTGTCTAGCTACCCAATATAAACTCCCACTCTTGTGTGCACCAGCATTATCATTTAGATTTATTTATTTTGTATTTTTTCTTTCCCAATTCTATGGTTCAATATATCTTAAAAGTTACAAAGATCTAGTCATTTTTATAGGCCATTGAGTTGGGATGACTAAAATTAGTAGATTATTGGGAACAGGTCCCCCGGGGGTCAATTTTGGGGTTAAAAACCTCAGTTTTGGGGCAGAAGGCCCGAATTTTTATAAAGAAATGTAAAGTCTCCACATTTTGTGGTCACGGAGCGCAAAGATATCTGAAGTCAAAAAGGGTTTTCCACCCTTAGTCTAGATAGGTTGAGTCAGTTTTGGAGATCTGGCCTTGGTCGGCAAACCATGGGATTGTATAAAAAGGAAGTCTTAAGAGGAGTCTAGGGGAGAGTAGTGTAGAAATTTTGAATAATTTAACACATATTCAACAGAGATTATCCTGATCATGTACTATTGTGGAAAACATACACAATACATAAGCTCCTCTACGTTGATCATCAATATAGCAGCATCAATAACAATAAAACATCAAGAGCATTCACACAATAACACAGTATGTATCCCGGGGAAAGCATCTCGCTAAAAACCCCAACTATCTGTATATTAATGATTGAGTCATGTAACATTACAAAGTACAATGCTTATCACAAGTAATCCAGTACCAGCTCCACCTGTTACACACAATACAGCTCAGATCTGAATCAATCACTGGCTCAAATCTCCTCCGCTGCTTGCCTGCCTCCACTGCGCAATCCTGC
>APFE030031472.1:40351-67386 GCA_000404065.3 Pinus taeda
TCCCTGCTGAACTGAACATGCACTGACATGCAACTGAGTTAACTGATGTATTCATTAGTTGTATTATGAGTTTAATAACTTGTGAATTAATTAATAACTAATTCACCCAACTCATCTCTAGTCTATTTTCCAGTTAGACTAAATACAACCAGTTTAACAAAGCTAAACTGAACACAACTCCATCACTGCACCTCCAATCCACTAAACTCAACTCACTTGAGTTCTAACTGAAGTCCTGCATGCAAATATTAGTCATCCCATAGGTAACCACATATTTCCTTCATGAAATTGCATGTGCCACATCCGTAGCTCAAACTGAAGTGCTCCAAGAGAATAAGATTAAGTTTATAGTCCAAATATTATTGTGAGATAATAATATTTGACTTTTTCTATTTTTGACAGCCAGTCTAAAAATAGACTTGATCACTCACACTGTGATCACTCACACTTTCATCAAAAATAGAAGTCCATCTATTTTTCCCAACTTGATCAATCATCCATAAACAACAACCTGCAATCCATAGACATGATCCATATGTCTAAAAATAGACATAGTCTAAAAATAGACTTGCGCCAAAAATAGCCTGCGGGCCCACTTAGTGAAGGCGACTCTTTTCACTAAGCTCCATCTTGTTGCAATCTCAACAAGTAGAAGAAAAGGGACGTAGAAGTACTTGATGAGTCTATAAAAAGCTAAGAGCGTGAGTCTTGGCATAGGAAGAGGCCTAGGGTAGAAGTGCGCAGAGGCCTAGGGTAGAAGTGTGCAGAGGCCTAGGGTAGAAGTCCGCAGCTGAGTGCGCTGACCCCTACAGCTATGTGCGCAGGGCGGATAGAGTCTGTATTGGGAATCTAAATCATCAATAAAAAGAAGTATTCTGAAATTACTATGTACTTTCCACTGTGTATGCATTACTTTACTTCTGTTACAAATGTTGCAATTATGCTATGTTGAATACTGGGGTTATGAATTAATGCTATATTGATGCGTGAATCTATGTATTTCACTTTGTCATATGAACGCACGTAAGAATATATGTTTACGCAAAGATAACTTTAATACATGTTAAAGTTAACCAATACTTAAGCTAATCTGGGTAGAACAAGAAGTAACACTAATTACAGAAGCATGTAAGCACCTAATCTATCTATTTATGATCTGCAAAGGACGATCAGAGACTTTTGCAGTGGCTCTAAGGATGAATAAGAGAAGTACATTGATAAGCCCTAAAGGGCTCATTAATCTGCGTGAAGGTAGAGCAAAGGTCTAAACACCGACATCTCAACCATCTCAAGGTGCGGAAACTTGGTTCCTCCATCCACCCATACTGCTTCGGGTGAGACTTTAGTCCACGCTCCGTGGATTGGTGCTGAAAGGGCCAGTAGTGTAGGGATTTTCTTGGCTGCTTAACACTGAACCTGGGTCAGGGCCCATCAAGCCAACAAATGGTTCCATTTCCAGGACCAGGATTTGCATAACGATATGTGTGATATCGTATCATTGCAATCCAACTAAGAAAGAGATCGAAAACTGGTTTGATAGAAAGATCCACGAATTCGCAGTGCAAGAGAACAACAATCCGCGATTGACGAAAGAACAATGGTTGGACAGATATATGTACACAGAAATACATGAAATCTTCTTCTGTTCCTTCCCATTTGAGTTATACGAGTGGATCGCAAAGTTGGCAAATGGCCAAGGAAGGTGGACGCTTGACAATCTGATTGTTTGGACACCAGACTTAGTACAAAGATTGGAAGCCTCTGAAGATAAGATCACACGCGATGTCAACCATTGACTCAACTGCATCATAGGAGGATTTGGGACAGAGTTCACAGTCGATACTTCTGTCAGTTATAATGAAGGCGCTGCTTCTTTAAAGGACTGTGAGGTAAGTATTTGAAGTCACTAAATACTTGGATTAAGATGCTCTTGTGTGAAAAGCTGGTCATGCGGTTACCTTGATGTTTGGAGCTATGTGAAGTGGAAGGTATTGCATGGATGGAGGAAGAAAAGGTCCTGAGTATAGCCTGCTGATCGAGCCTCCTTTGACTAAAGATGAAGGAGAAGTGCAGTCTTCTCCACCGAGCGTTGTTTAGCTAATAAGACAAGGATTCCTATGAATACCTACACCACCTACATCCTCGTCCCATCCATCCACACTGCCTCCATCCTTACCCCCACCACTCACCCCATCTCCCACACCGCTCCCACCTCCACCATTTTTCAACATGGTGAACTCCGTAAAGCTACCCGTATTCAAGGGCATAGGAAATGGAGATCCAGATTAGTTTTGGTTTTTCGTGAATGTTGTATGGGAAGCTTAGGGTATCACAGATGACCAAATGAAGAAAGCCATGCCGGTTAGTGCTTTGCAGGACCGTGCACTAACGTGGTATGTTAAGTACAGTACTAATAACCCAACTTCCACGTTTGTAGATATCTAGGCTACGCTAAATAGAGAATTTAGTAGACTTAAGTCTCAAGAGAAATCAATTGTGGGATTCAAGGAGATCATGATGAAGCCTGAGGAGATGCCCTAGGATTTGGATCAAAGATTGAAGTGTATGATCCATGTAGCCAACATGAACCTAATTGATGGGAAGCACCATGAATGGTTCGTGGCCTCACTCCTGCCCCACCTAAGGGTTGCGCTATCACAATAGAAGATTGGGACCCAGGCAGAAGCTCTGGAAATCGTGATGAGAGTACATGAGACACCAATGTACGATGCTAGTCTGGGGGTTTAGCAAATTCATGCACAGTTGCAGAACCTTTGCCTCAAAATGAAAAGTCTGAAGAAGGACAGAGCAGCTCAGCCAGAGGCGCGAAAAGAAGTTTGGTGCCTAAAATGCAAAGGTCAAGGGCATGACAAGGATCACTATCTAGTCTTTGCAAACTATGTTGTAGTAGGAGGACCAATGTCTCTGTGGTCGAAGGCTGTGGCAGGGCCAAGTGCAGGGCCTGCGCTATGTGGTGTTATATGCCAGGAGGTAGGGAAACATGCGACTGACAATTTCCATTTGCTACAGAGATTCGTACAAACACCACAACAACTCTGCTGTAATTTCTATCAATCGGTAGGTCATGATGAGCACAATTTCTGTAGTTATGAATTAATGATGGACAAGACACCTGCATACAGGGTGTAGGCAAAAACGTGGCCTCCAGACCAAGGAGTTGGGGGAGCTTGAGGTAAGCATTAGGGGCGTGGCCAAGGCTGAGGTGGAGGGGGGCCTAGTAGAGGCTGAGGGCAGCTTATTTGTTACAATTGTGGAGGACCAGGACACTACACGAGGGACTGTCCGAATCCAACGCGACTATCATGCCGCTAGTGTACTCAGTTTGACCATGCGACTGAGGATTGCCCTATATTGTTGGCTAAGATTCACGAAAAGGAGGCGCAGCCTCCGCAGCTGACGCAGAACCTCCAGATGATGAGGGTTGAGCCTCGCGAGGAAGACCCTAAGGTAAACATTATGCTGCGAAGCAGAACCATGACTAGGGAGGATAAAGGGAAGCAGCCTGCAAAAGGTGAATGGGTCTACAAAGCACCAGAAAAGGAGACTCGGTTTGATTTTGAGCGTGTGAAAGAAAAATTGATAGAAGCAAAGAAAAGATTCGCTGAGGCCTCTACCTCAGGAAGTCAGGAGAAAACAGTTGAAGAAATGGACCCATCCATGATTACCACGTTCTTGGAGACCTGCATGAAATTGCTCCATGATAGTAAGCTTGTGAAGGGCATGCAAGAATTGATAAATTGGTGCGCTAGAAAGGATGGCACTATTGGCGAACTGTGCATAGTTAGAAAGTTGGGCAAGCATAAGGCAAGGACTCGGCATGAGATGAGACTCACAACGCAGATAGGGGAATATGAAATGAACCAAGTTATCTTGGATCTGGGGTCCGATGTGAATGTTTTTCAAAAGAAAACATGGGAAAGAATGGGAAGACCCATGCTCTAGTGGTCTCCGATCTAGTTAAGGATGGAGAATCAATAGAAAATTATCCCAATGGCAAGGCTGCAAGGGGTGATATTTGACATCGAAGGCGCGAGTGCACTGGCGAATTTTAAGGTAATAGAGATTGTGGATGATAGAAATCCCTACCTTGCGCTCCTTGGAATCGATTGGGCCACTAACATGAATGGGATAATCAACCTGAAGAAGCGAAAAATGATATTTGAAAAAAAGTCACTCTGCATAGTAGTGCCACTAGATCCTGCAAAAGGACCACACTATACAGAACCAGTTCGTGATTATGAAAGTGACGACGATTTGGACCAGATTTACAAGATAATGATGCGAGACCAGGATTGGGTAAATATGACAGCAGATGGGTGTATCGCATGGGACCGCAAGAACTCCTACACATCAGATTCAGATGAAGAATTAGAGCAATAGAAGAACCAACTGCATGAAGTATCTACGTTGTGTTGTAATATGATGACCAAGTCATTGCAATGCGTGTCATCAGAAGTAAGGAATCTGCCTCACTATGATGGGCTAACAGATGTTGATCACTTTTTGGATGCATTTGAGAGAGAAGTGTTGGAGAAGCATCGCTTCCAGGCCTTGGACTAGGTACTACGCGCTACGCCTACAAAATGGTGGGTTACACACACAAATAATTTCGGTGATTGGAGCGACTATAGGAGGATGATGAGAATACGTTTTGGACAGCCGAAAGTGCAGATGATAGATAAGAATGATGGAATGGATGATCCACGTGATCACCTAGCCAAGTGGAATAAGGCTTATGGATTGAAGCCCCAACCTGAATGGGTGCATCTGTTTTGTCATACCTTGGATTTCATACCAATGATTTGGTACTTGGAAACAGAGCTCCGCCATGGCACTGAAGAAGGGGACATCTTGCGCAAGGAGCTTATAATGACGTTCAGCTTTGAGGATGGGTTTGACTTTATTGACGAAGCACTACAGGAGGTTAAAGTAGTGATCTTTAGGATACCGCATGATCCTTTGGACCTGATTCAACCTGATTAGACTACCCAGCTGAACCACGAACTGCAATGCTATAACGTGAATGCTGAAGAAGAAGACGAGGATCCCAAAAATATTAACATTCTGGAAACCAAGGATCGCCGTGAGGTTGAAAGTCCACAGATAGAGGATCTAGACATAACCGTGCCTCTGAAAACTAGGTAGGTCAACATTGGCACAAAGGCAGAGCCGAAATTTGCAAAGATTGGAAACTATTGGGACAATGCAACAATAGACAAGGTCGTTGGCTCCTCCGCGAATATCAAGATTTGTTCCCCACAAATTTTTTTGATCTGAAGGGAATAATAGGAGACCTCGATGTCATGAAGATCATCCTAAAACCAGAGGCGAAACCTGTAAAACAAAAACCTTACTGCCTTAATCCAAAGTATAAGGAAAGGGTCTGTGCTGAGTTAGATATGATGCTCGTAGCAGGAATTATTGAACCAATGGAAGAATCTAATTGGGTAAGCCCGATAGTGGTTCCAGAAAAGAAACAAAAAGAAGAAATAAGGAAATGCGTGGATCTCCGGAAATTGAATGACGCTTGTTTGCATGATCCTTTCCCGACCCCGTTCACTGACGAGGTCCTAGATAATGTAGGCGGCCAAGAAGCATACTCTTTCACTGATGGGTTCTCTAGGTACAATCAGATAAAAATCATGCCTAAGGATAGAAGCAAGATGACCTTCATGATTGAATGGGGATGTTTTCACTACATCGTAATTCCTTTTGGGTTGAAGAATGCACCAGCAATCTTTTCGCACATATTCATTGCGACATTCAAAGACTTCATTCATAAATTTCTGGAGGTATACTTTGACGATTGGATAGTGTTTGGATTGGTCAAGCGCCATGTGGCAAGTCTGTGCTTGATGCTAGATACATGTCGGAGATACCAGATCGTGCTCAATCTAAAGAAGTGTCTGTTTTGTGTCCCTTTTGGGATCCTACTCGGTCATGTGGTATGTAGACAAGGATTGATGGTAGACCCCACGAAGATCGCGGTGATAATTAGCTTGGAGGCGCCGAGCCTGGAGGTATACTTTGACGATTGGATAGTGTTTGGATTGGTCAAGCGCCATGTGGCAAGTCTGTGCTTGATGCTAGATACATGTCGGAGATACCAGATCGTGCTCAATCTAAAGAAGTGTCTGTTTTGTGTCCCTTTTGGGATCCTACTGGGTCATGTGGTATGCAGACAAAGATTGATGGTAGACCCCACGAAGATCGCGGTGATAATTATCTTGGAGGCGCTGAGGAATGTGAAACAATTGCACGCAAATCTAGGGCATATCGGATAATATAGAAATTTCATCAAGAGCTATACCCAGATCACCACGCCTATGGAGAAATTTTTGAAAAAGGATGCTACATTCTATTGGAATGATGAATGTCAGAAGAGCTTGGATGTGCTGAAAGAAAAAATGGTCATCACGCCGATCCTAGTCTTCCCAAACTAGAAGAAGGAATTTCATGTGCACGTGGACGAATCATGTATTACGTTGGGGGCCATGTTGACATAGGCTGGTGAGGGAGAACTAGATCATCCTATAGCATTCGCAAGTAGGAAGCTGTCTAAACCAGAGAAAAATTATTCCACGACAGAGTGCGAAGGATTAGCTATGGTGTACGCGCTCCAGAAGTTCGGGCATTATTTGTTGGGTGGACACTATAAGATGTATACGGATCATTCCACATTGAAGTACATGGTCAAAAACCCTGTGTTGGGGGGGGAATATGTAGGTGGCTGTTGTTTTTCTAGGAGTACGAATTTGAAGTTATTGTGAAGCCAAGACGACTAAATGTGGGACCTGATCATCTATCGCGCACTGAAACGAGAGAGGAACCTACTAATTTGGAGGAAGGGCTACTTAATGCGTAGCTCTTTGTAGTACGTGTTGTGAACAGTCACTTTGAAGATATCATCCACTTCCTGATGACAGGATCGGCTCCAGAAGGTTATACAAGTCAACAGAAGAAGGAACTAGTAGTGCACGTGATAGACTTTTCTATCATTGCAGGGCACTTGAACAAAATGGGGTTAGACGAAATATTGTGATGTTATGTGCCAGACTTTGAACAAAGCAGCATCCTCACTGAAGCTCATGGAGGAGCTGCAGGAGGACATTATGTAGGGAAAACAACAACACGGAAGGTTCTACGTGCTGGGTTGTGGTGGCCACCCTACATAAGGATTCAAAAGAATATTGTAGGGCATGTGATGCATGTCAAAGTACTGGTAGGCCATTGTGGGAGGATGAACTACCTCTGATGCCGTAGGTGACCTTACAACCATTCGAGAAACGGGAGATTGACTTTGTGGGTCCAATTTAGCCTCAAGGAAAGAAGACGGGTGCGCGGTACATCATCACTGCGACTGAGTACTTGACCAGGTGGGCGGAGGCACAGCCTGTGAAGGATTGTATAGGCGTGACAATAGCAAAGTTTATTTTTGAATATGTGTTGACAAGATTTGGTTTTCCAAATATCTTGATGAGCGATCACAGTACGCACTTTATTAACGAAACAATCAGGGCATTGACAGAAGAATTTCAGGTGTATCATAAGAAAAGTACACCTTATCATTCATAGGCTAATGGGACGGTGGAAGCATTCAATAACATACTGGAGAGTGCACTAACGAAGGTTTGCAATGCTCAGAGAAACAACTGGGATGTGCACGTACCCTTAGTGCTATGGGATTACAGAATGACTTGCAAGAAGGTGACTGGGAAAATGCCTTTCAGACTCATTTATGGCATAGGAGCTGTGATGCCAATGGAATACATTGTACCTAGTCTATGCATAGTGACATGCATATGAATGTCAGACCGTAGAGCCTTGGAAGAGAGGCTCCCATAGCTAGCAGAGCTTGAGGAGGACTGATTTATAGCTAGATTTCATCAACAAGTTCAAAAGGAGTGTAAAAAGGCATGGCACGATCAGAACATCAAACTGCACACCTTCAAGGTAAATGATCTGGTCTTGTTATATGATAATAAATTTGATCAATTTTCAAGGAAATTTAGGATGCACTAGCTAGAGCCACATGTCATCAAGGAGATTACCAATGGTGGAGTAGTTCAACTAGTTAAATTGAATGGAGAACCCTTCCCAGTAAAGGTGAATGGCAGCCAATGAAAGCCATATACCAGTGATCTGGGTAGGTGACTATATGAGGGAAGCATAGTCTTAGCGCTTGAGGCAACTGAAAGGAAGAGCGGGACTATAAACTACACTTCCCGGGTCAGAGAGCTACGCAAACGAGGAACTACGTAGAACAAAGATATGTCGCAAAGCCCACAGAAGCGCGCAGGGAGTTGCGTTACCAAGGGAAAAACCATGCAGGATAGCCAGAAAGTGATGGTTAAAGTCACTGTTCATGATTTGATGATGAAAAAAGGGCCAAAGGGAGTGGGGGGCAGCATTTAAGTCAAAATTTATGGACTAGATCTTTGAAAATATTCCGCCAATCTTACACTAATGAATCGATTTTGGGGGGAGTGGTCGGATTTGAATTTGAAAGTACCTATAAATTGCAGGTAGCTTCCCAGCGAAAAACACTTGGCATTTTGAGAATTGAGTTGTTGAGCTCTCAAGTGCACATGAACCATGAAACCTTTGAAGTTTTTCTAGCAAGTTCCATTTTTGAGACATTGCCACAAGCGACACAAGAGTTGTTGCATAGGATCATGTTGACACCCACAGAAGCTATGAGCGTTGAAGAAGTGAGGGAGTTGTTTTAGAGGTGGCAATGGCAGAAACATGTAAGCACCTGATCTATCTATTTAGGGTCCATGAAGGATGACCAGATACTTTCATGGAGGCTCCAAGGACAAATAAGAGAAGTACATCGATAAGCCCTAAAGGGCTTATCGATTTGCATGAAGGAAGAGAAAAGGTCTAAATACCAACATCACAACGATCTTAGGGTGTGGAAACTTGGTTCCTGCATCCCCCCATACTGCTTCGGTTGAGAGTTCAGTTCGCACTCCGCTGATTGATACCAAAAGGGCCAGTAGTGTAGGGATTTGCTTGGTTGCTTAATGTTGAACCTGGGTCAGGGCCCATCAAGCCAACGTAGATACCACCCTCAAAACATTCAAAAGCCTCAATAGGTCGACAATGGTTCCACTAAAGATGCCCTAAATTTAGTATGATATAATCCTTAGATAACCAATCTCAGACACATCCATGGCTAATTTATGTTGTTTGAAGTTTATTGAGTTTGCGTTTTATCATGAAACTACTAGAAGCATACTAGCATGGGTGAGTTGATTATCTTGATAACAATGTTATGGTTTGATCTGGTCCTTGAAAGGAACTTATAGTTGATGGTCAAAATTTCACATTCCTTTCCTTTTTTTTATCTTCAAATATAATAAATATCTTTATGTTATAGCCTCTAGCTAGATATATAGAGTAATTGCCACTCAGAAATTGGATGCCATCATTTTGGAGCTTGAGCTTACTCAACTTACCTTTGTTTGAGTTGAAAATGTCATTAGGTCTCATTATATCGTCTATTGCAAAGAATGAATCCAAGTTACCTTTGTTTTAGTTAAAAATGTGATTAGATCTTGCTATATCATCTTTTGTAGAGAATGAATCCAATTTCTCAAAGTCCATTTGCTTGAGTTATAACAAAGCTACTTTAATTCATTAAACTTACTTTTCATATTATGTTGGCTTATTATGATTCTACAGGCCACATCTGCATTGTAAATGGGGCATATTTAATGAAGTGTGGAAGGAGAGGGAAGCTTCAATTCCATCCTTTCAAACTTTCTAAGGTATATAATAAAATTTAAAAAAAATTCTCCATAGAATGTTGTGCTTTAACTTTTTGTTTTGATAATGGATTATTGATGTGATCTCCCCTCTCTCACACACAACCAGAGTCCAGACATACATGGTTTTTTGGGATATGTGGACAATGGACAGATTTAGGCTAGCCATTTATCTAGAAATTTACACTATAGGAGATCAGGAATTTACAGTTGAATATTTCCTTGCCACTAAATTAGAGTTGCAGAGTCAGACTCCTATTTTTCAAGCATATACCTCACTTTTAAATCAATTCATTGCTAACTATGTATAGACCTTCCATGGGAGGGCAAAGAGTGATCACTACCATTGCTTAATCTTTCTATAGACCAATTAAAGATTCCAAATGTGTATAAATTAGTGACTCCTTGGAGAATCCCAAGGGTGGAGCTATTGTAGCAACAAGAAATTCGTTTATTTTGAGTTATTCATTAGTGCATTGATAGTATATTGTTTATTCCATACAATACGTCAACAATGTATGATCGAATTATAGTTAAGCCTGTCATAATATTTTGACATACCCTCTTTTAGAGGGAAACTAGAGTGTTTGTGAAGCTTTCACGTCACAATTGTATCATGCATAGTTTACCTCAGCAAGATATCTATTGGAATTTGAGAGGCAACAATACTACAAAGTGGGAAAGAGGTTTCACAGTTAACCTGGCTTTCACATTATGGTTGGAGTCAGTTTGTTGGAAAAATGCTGGATACCTCAACTTCCCTTTTATGACTAAGTGCAAGATTGAATTCTTCGACATATTCCTCGCTTAATTTTCATTAAATGATGGGTTTTCTCAGAAGTGCTTCACACCTATAAACTTTATTGGATTTGTTCTTGGGTCTTTGGAGGTGGTTAGATTTTCAAAGAACACATGTACAATAAGACGAGAAATAATATGCCCGACTAATTTGAAGTTATCTCCCTGTGAATAGGGTGTTCCCATTCATAAACTTGACGACTCACTCTATTTCTCTCTGGTGAACAACTTTGGGACTTGCCATGAATCGTGACACAATTCCAACCCCATAACTATAAATTTCTTATTTAAATCTATACCCACTTAGAATCTTCACAAGGAGAACTCTATTCTTGTTTCTAAAGAACCTGCAATCAACTTGTACCATGCTATTTAATATTTTCTATATTTATTCACATCCTTGGTCTGTGACATAAGGTGCAATAGGCTACCTTGCATTTTCTATACTAACACTCCTAAAAAATAATAAAGTATGCCCAAATATATCATTTCAAATGATCTGTGTAGCTCACCTTTTGTTTTTTCAATTATTGAAATTGTTACCTATATTGATGAGATTTTCTACAACCGATACCACAGTGAAAATATATGTTATATTTTTATCCGTGTTTCTTTGAAGGTGTTTCTCCTTCAGTAGAGCAGTAATACACCGCAGTTTCCATATAGGGGAGAAGTGTACCCAGTAGCAACCTTGGCTTGTGTGCATATGGGTTGAATGCACATTAGACTCTATCTATTGTTTTGAAGGTGTTTCCCCTTCAACAATACTTCATCTTACTAGATCCTTTTGGTATGCACCTTCAATAGATGCATGCAGCCTTGGGATACATGTTGTAGATTATAGTTTTCCTATGAGGGTGTAGCAATGATGAAATAAGTGCATTGATTTTAGGAATCTTGTGGTTGTTGTATGCAAGCATGTTTGTTTAGTGTTTCTCAAACTTAGATAGAGCCATATTTAGTATGCTTTTATAGTTTGACTTAGATTCTCACTTTTCTTAATTTAGGTGTTTTTCTTAGTTTTGTTTTATGCACATATTTATCTTTAATAAAAGTGCACAGTAGAGAAGGGTTCTATATTTTGAGCAGGGGACACACTTCTAGGTAGGAGGTTTACTCTATTCTAGTAAGCTTTTTCCATGCAGGCTAGGTGTTCTATCTGAGAATCCCAAGAGTGGCACTATTGTAGCAATAAGAAATTCGTTTATTTTGATTTCTTCATTAGTGCATTGATAGTATATTGTTTATTCCATGCAATACCTCAATAGTGTATGATCAAATTACAATTAATCTTGTCATAATATTTTGACTTACCCTCTTTTAGAGGAAAACTAGAGTGTGTGTCAAGCTTGCATGTCATAATTGTATCCTTTTGAGTTTACCTGGGAAAAGTTTTATGGATCTAAGCAGCCAAATACATGTTGGAATTCAAGAGGAAACAATACTACAAAGTGGGAAAGAGGTTTTGCAGTTAACCTGCCTTTCAAATTATGGTTGGAGTCGGTTTGTTGGAAAGATGATGGATACCCCAACTTCCTTTTTATGATTGATTGCAAGATTGAATCCTTTGACATATTCCTCGCTCAATTGTCATTAAGTGATGGGTTTTCTAAGAAGTGCTTCACATCTATAAACTTTACCAGATCTGTTATTCAGTCTTTGGATGTGGTTATATTTTCAAAGCACGCACGTACAAGAAGACAAGAAATAATATGCACAACTAATTTCAAGTTATCTTCCTGCGAATAGGGTGTTCCCTTCCATAAACGTGATGACTCGATTTTCTTCTTTCTAGTGAACAAATTTGGGACTTTTCATGAATTGTGAGACAATTCCAACCCCATAACTATCAATTTCTTATTTAAATTTATACCCACTAGATTATAACCCACACAAGGATAATTCCATTCTTGTTTCAAAAGAACCTGCAATCGACTTATACCATGCTATTTAATATTTTATGTATTTCTTCACATCTTTTGCCTGTGACATAAAGACGCAACAAGCTACCTTGAATTTTCTATACTAACACTCCTAAACAATAATAAAGTATGCCCAAATCTATCACTTCAAATGGTCGTTGTAGCTCACCTTTTGGTTTTTCAATTATTGAATTGGTTACCTATATTGATGAGATCATCTAGAACCGAGGCCATAGTGACAATATCTGTTAGAGTTTTATCCATGTTGCACTAAAGGTGTTTTTCTTCAGCAACACTATAATATATTGCAGTTTCCATTCAGCGGAGAAGTGTACCCAATAGCGGCCATGGTCTATGTGCAAATGGGTTGAATTCACAGTAGGCTTTATTTGTTGTTTTGAAGGTGTTTCTCCTTCAATAGTACTTCATCTAAACAGATCCTTTCAATATACACCTTTAGCAGATGCATACAACCTTGAGGTATATGCTATAGATTCCAGTTTTGTTGTGAGGTTATAGCAATGATGAAATAAGCACATCGATTTTAGGCATCTTATGGTTGTTGTATGCAAGCATGCTTGTCTAGTGTTTCCCAAACTTATATAGGGCCATATTTAGTGTACTTTTAGAGTTTGACTTAGATGCTCACTTTTCTTAATTTAGGTGTTTTTCTTAGTACTATTTTATGCACAGATTTATCTTTACGAAAAGTTCACATTAGAGAAGGGTTCTATATTTTGAGCAGGGGATACTCTTCTAGGTAGGAGGTACTCTATTCTAGGGAGCTTCTGTCATGCATGTTAGGTGCTTTATCGTAGACAAAGTTCCAAGTCCATGTCTCCTTGACAGAGTCCCTTTCAGACAAGACACCCATGGACAGAGTTCCAAGTCCCTAAATTTCCAAAACCCACCTGAGCCTAGCTATCTCGCCTAAAATCATTTACATTCCAGTCATCTTTTGACTGTGATTTCATAGAGAGAGCCATCTTTGGTTTGGTAGGGCTAGCTACCAAACTAAAATCTTGGTTTGTGGTTACCTCTGTCGATCTCCTCATCATCCTGGGACACTGTGGAGGATAACATAGGGCATGACAACTAGGGAGCACCAAGGTGTTCTAGTGAATGTAAGGTTCCCAAGTCATGGAAAAATGTAATGCTAGTTGTGAGGTCATGATTGCCAAGGTGTGTTAGGGAATGCTAGGGAATACTAACATGTGCTAGATCATACGAAGACATGTA
Source organism: Pinus taeda (assembly GCA_000404065.3). Lineage (NCBI taxonomy): Eukaryota > Viridiplantae > Streptophyta > Pinopsida > Pinales > Pinaceae > Pinus > Pinus taeda. The sequence continues at coordinate 54,105 of APFE030031472.1, forward strand.
AAACAAGCTAAGATGTGCCAAGTACTAAGGCATGGCAAGATGTACAAGGGTTCCAAGTCCCTGCCTCCTCTTCTTCCATATGCTATCCACTTATGACATTTCATTTTCAATATTTGGTGCATTTTCTAGTTATAGGTCATTTATAGGTTATAAATGTCTTCAAAGTTTCACTTCTAATTGAGTATTCAACTGAACATATTGATTCTCTTATACATAACTATTTTTCCCTCCGCCCACTTTTCATAACTTCAATAACCATTAGGTAGGGACCTGCAACTTCGATGTTGCTTTGATTGTTTAGTAAAATATTGCCAAGACTTTAATTTATTGAAAGTGGTAGAATTTACAATTTATGAAGTTTCAAGGTCTATTTTTTAAAAGTATAATTCTTTAAAGGGTGTTAGCTCAATGGAAGAGCACCTGTTTTACAAGCAGGAGGTTGGTGGTTCAATTCCATCGTGCCTTGACATCCATATGGAATGACGACGATCAATTTTTGGTTACGAAGGCTCTTTCGACCATCACCAATGAGATTTGGTGACATTTTTCAACCCTCACTAAAAATATGAAATGGTGATAGTCCATGAACGCCACCATATATACGCATCAATAGTGACGACCCTCAAAGGTCCATAACCATAAATCGTTGTTGTTGATATGAAATGGTGATGATCACTATCTGTTATTATAGTCATTATTCGTGACGGACCTTGAATGTCACCACAACATCTATACTTCTGGAAATGCGTCTTTTGGTGACGATCAATGAACATCGCCATATATATGAACCAATAGTGACGACCATTAAAGATCCATCACAAGAAATCACTTTTGTTCATATGAAATGGTGATGGTCACTATCCGTCATTATAATCAATATTCATGACGGACCTTGAATGTCACCATAACACCTATACTTTTGGTGACACCACCTTTGGTGACTGAGGCTATGGTCCGTCACCATTGCTCATATGCAATGGTGACGGTCACTATCCATCATTATAAATCATTATTGGTAACAAAATTTGAATGTCACTACAACACCTATAATTTTGGCAACGCCACCTTTGGTGACGTTCAGTTTTTGGTGACAGAGGCTATGGTCCGTCACCATTGCTCATATGAAATGGTGACGGTCGCTATCCGTCATTATAAATCATTATTGGTGACAGACTTTGTATGTCACTACAACACCTATACTTTTGGTGACGCCACCTTTGGTGACGTTTAGTTTTTGGTGACAAATGATCTTTTAACCGTCACCAATGACCTTATGGTGACATTTTTCGCCCCTCACCAATGTCTTTTTTCTTGTAGTGTAGCTTTGTAAAATGGGATACATACTTGCATTGGTTCTATTTCAGGATTCATACTACTCTTTAGAGGTAGGTCGTTGAAAAAATTACAATAAACTATCGCTATCACCAAATAAGTTGTCATGAAGAATATTTGATTCTTAAAATATTTAGCCAACTAAAAGGAAATTTCATTACAAATTACCTCAACCCAATCAAATATAATATTGTTCTTGAAATAAAAATACAAGATATATAAGACTAAACTGGGTATATGGTATGTTTAACTACATCCCATTATATGCAAACAACTAAGAGAAGTGTTTGTAGGACTTTGCTAGCAGTAAGATATCAATAGATGAAAGGCTTGTTAGGATGTGCCCTAATTGAACCATGGATTATCTAATAACATTCACACCCCTACTTTGAAATTTGAGGAAAGCATTTATTTCAAATACTTTAAGTTGAGTGTTTAGGTTTGATAGCTTCAACAAGATTTTGGAGTTAGAAAGACTGAGTTCTTTCCTTGCAAAGAAACTTTAATCATTATGATCTTAAAATGAAAATGATGGGCACAACAAAAAAATAATTTCTCTAAAATCAAATTCCTTAGGAATACATCCAACATTATCAAGGCTTGTAATCCAAATTATATTGTTAAGCTTCTTCTCGTGCATCAAATTCAAATATCATCGATATGTTATGACCAGTGGAAGTTTTAATCTTGTTGAGTGAGTGAATTAATTGTATCCCCACAAAATAAATCCTCCTTTTGTTTTCCATTTTGTTTTATTCCTTCAAGTCACTTTGATATACATGTTATTTCACGTGTTATATTGAGGAGCTCTTAGGTGTTTAAAATATCAATCTTCAAATATCATTTATTAATACATCACTTCTTCATGTACCACCTTTATCGGGACATGCGAGAATCATAATTGGGAGTTAATATTCTAGGAAAAGTCTTTCAAGGAATTAGGGGAGACTTGATTCACATAATTCCATATAACTGCCATTTACCTTGAAGTTCAAACTTTCTTAAATGAGCTCTGAATTAGCCTAAGAAAGAGAAAAATGGTTGTTTTTGTGAATTTCACTAAATGTTTTTTTTTTGTAAGCTTGGTAGGACTACATCTTCATCATGTCCAACTTCTCACCCCGATCAGAGGGGTAGCACAAGATTTGAACCCAAGATTTCCGGTTCGGTGAGACTTCATTTCCATGGTCATTGCCAATTGAGCTAACCCAAGCGCACGAATTTCACTAAATATAGCCTGTATGTGGAGAGACCAATTTTTTAAGAGTAAATGATATCATAGCCCGAAACATTCATTTTTGTGGAGAAAAGGTTATGGAGTTCCTTTTCCACAATAACAAAAAATGGTTAAGAGTAATGCAAAAACAATTGTATGTGGAAATGTAGAGTGAAAGGAAATGTAGAGTGAAAAATGTGTGGAGTGTGGAGTGTGGAGTTCTTGTTCAGGTGATTTTTTTTTGCATAAGGTTTCAAAAATATAACTATGGAATATTTTTAGGAGAATAGAGAAGTATGAGTTGTTTGTGAGATTAATGAAAAATGATGATGGGTTACAAATGGTTTGGGTAATCCATGAAAACACATCAAAAAATTCCCAGAATAATTTTTATGTGAAGCTATGGTAAGTATAAAATGCGGAGTTCGCACTAATTTTTTTCACACATGCACAATGAGGATCCAACATATCCAATATTTGTTATCTAGGAAAAATCAAATGTCATGCAATGTGAAACACCCAGACACCTCCAGAAAATATAGATATATGGAATCCTTAAATGTCATACAATGTGAAAATTTCATGATCCAAATATTCAATAAATATGAGATCAATAAATAAATAAGAATAAAAAAATAAAAACTAAATAAAAGTATAAAACAAATTTCAAAGTAAATAAAATAAAGAAAAAATAAAATCAGAGACATCTAGATCTAGATATATCTAGGATCTCGGACATACATGATACATCCATATCCATATATATCCAAAGACAATGTATCCTATAACAAATGTATCTGGGACATCTAGCATCTAGGACACTTGAAAAATCTTGCAATGTGAGAGGTTTGAATTCAGATATCCAATAACCTACCAAGTCACCACGATGATCATCTATCACATCAGTTTCTATGTTAACATGTTCATACAATCATTTGTCACATGGATCTAAGGGGCAAGTCATCTACCACATCACTAGAACACGGTAGAAGTACAAATCCCAAGAATTTTTTTATGATGATGACTTCAAAATTAGGAAATGATGAAACTAAGAGAAATATTTTTTTTATAAACTATTTAGTGTATTAAAATTAAATTGCACATCAATCTATGACACATTACAAATAAAAGGATATAAAAACTTACATATCCAATCCAAAACAAAACAAGCAAAACTAGGAAAAATAAAAAGCCAATAATAATTATCATATTAAAAATAGTAAACATAAAAAAGCAAACGACGATAAGAATAAAATGTAAAATAAAATTAATAAGTAAAAGAAAAATAAATTTGAACATAAAGAAAAGTCAACATTGAATAGGAAATATGAAAATAAACAATGAATCCCTATGACATAAAATTATGAAACGAAACTTCCCAAACATCCAATTCTAAAAACCAAAGGTAGACAACTAATATATAATAAAACTCACATGATTAGGAAAAAATAAAAAAAGAAATTGGGGGAAGGGGAGGGGGGTGTTTTTCTTTCACTTATCTAAGAAAAATGAAAGGGGTGGTCATTGTGCCCACAATAGTACTATATTATATAAGGGTGGAGGGGAGATATTGAGGAAACTTTAATAAGTTTTCCCCCATATCACCCCCCTCAAAAAAAAATTATACCCACACCCACCCCCATATATACCCATATATTATATGAGGGTGGGGGAAATATTGGGGAAACATTTGAAAATGGGGTTCGAATGGGGTGGGATACTAAAAAAAATTATTAAGGTTTTCCCAATATTTTCCACCAAACCTCCAGCCTCATATATTATATACAATATATAAGGACACAAGGGGTAGATAATGAGTAAAACATGCATCCACCTCCATCTTCATGTATTAAATTTTTCTCATTATGTTGACCCCCTTACCACCCTTATATATTAAACTTTTCCCAGTATCTCTCACCCACCTTGACGCCCATATATTATATGAAGTTGGGAGGGTAACATGGAGGAGATACTAAGGATATAGTATCTTCATACCCCCACCATTATACTTTATTTTTTTCCTAATATATTTTCCTCACCCCCACACACATATACTATATAAAGCAAAATAGGTTAAACATATACTGAACAAAACTTAATAAGTTCATCTAGTATATTCCTAACCCACACCCCCCCCACTCATATTAAAATTTTCCAAATACCTCCCATCACCCTCCTATAATATCTCTTCCTCCCCTCCTCACTACTCTCATATATGAGGGTAAACGTTAGGAGTTAAGATATTATGGAAAATAAGGTTTTCCCCATATCTTGCTACCCCACATCGCCACCCTCATATTAAAGTTTTCCAAGTATATTTCCACCCCACACTCATATTAAAATTTCCAAGTATATCACCCATCCACACCTCCTACCTCATATATTATTCTTTCCTCCACCACCACCCTTATATAATATAAGGGTGTGGATTATAGGGGTAAAATTATTATGGAAAACTATGGAATACCTATTAATTTTTCCCTTACATCTCCCCTCTGCACCCCAACCCTCATATATTAAGTTCCTTTCATATCCACCCCTTACCCTTATATATTTTATGAGGATGTGGTGGGAGGGAGGTGTGCGAATATTAAGGTATACTTACTAAGTTTTCCTTAATATCTCCCACTTAAAATCTCCCCAACTCCTGTGCCGACCCCTCCCTCACATGGGGTGGGGTAAACTTTCCATAATATTTCTACTCTTACTCTCACCCATATATATGAGGGTTGAGGTGGAGGGAGATATAGGGAAAAATATTCTCTACCCTCAACCCCACCCTCATATAGTAGCCATATGTCTTATAGGGGTGGGGGTGGGGGATAGATATTACGGAAAAATTGGTAATTTTTAAATAAAATATTCCCCCCCCCCGGCCATCCTCATATAATATGTTCACCCAAGCTACATAACCTCCACATAATATGTGGGGATTAGGGTTGGGGAAAGAGATGTTAGGGAAAACTTATTATATGGAAGTGGGGGTGGTGGGGAAATATTAGGGAAAACTTGTCGGTGGGGGAGATAAGGGAAAATATATTAGGGTGGGGGGCAGGGAGATATTAGGGAAAACATGGAGGTGGGGGATAGGGGAACTCTCACCAAAGCATCATAATTTTTCCATAATACCCCCCCAAACATATATATGAGGGTGGGGGTTGTGGGTAGAGATATTAGGGAAAATTTAATTAGGTTGAGGTTTTTGGGTGTAGATATCATGAAAATTTAATCAAGGTGGGAGTGGTGCTGGAACAATTAATGGAAAAATTTCCGGTTTGGGGTGGGGATGGAAGGGGGGGTGGTGGTGGGAGGGGGGTGAGACGGGGGGAGGGGGGGGGGGGGGTGGTGTTGGAGGGGGGAGGGGGTAAATTATTAGGAAAAACTTAATCATTTTTCTCTAATATCCCCCTAGGGTGAGGGGAAAATTTAAGAGGGGTGAGGTTTTGGGGTGTAGAGATTAGGGGAAATTTCATCAGGGTGGGAGTGGTGCAAGGATATTATGGAAAACTTAGGGTTTGGGGTGAGGATTAGGAAAAAATTAATAAGTTTTATCTAATATCTCCCCCACTACCCAACAACTAATTAGGTTAGGAGTGAGAATATGAGGAAAAAATTAATAAGTTTTTCATAATAACCCACCCCTCACATATGAGGGTGGGGGTTCCGGGTGGAGATATGAGAAAAAAAATAATTAAGTTTTCATAGTATCTCTCCCTCCACCCCCTCAATCATATACTATCGTAGAGAAGGGGTATGGGGAAGCTATTTAGGAAAACTCCTATTATTATATGAGGGTGAGGGTTGGGTGCAAGAGATATTAGGAAAGCATGGTGTGGGGGGGGGTTGATATTAGAGAAAACTCCACCATTAATGAAGTTGGATGGAGAGTGAACATATAGAGAAAACTTTAACATTTTCCTTGGGCTATCTCTTCCCAAAAATCCCCTTGGGGGGGTGTGGGGATATAGTAGGGATATATTGTGTACCCTAATATCTTCCCCTAATAACTCTTCACTAATATATTCCCCCATGCCACTTCTAACCTGAACCTTGGATGGTGATATGGATTGGATCTTATAAAAAAATTCATTCATCTCAAATGTTTTTAGAGTGAAAAATTGAAGAAATCAACTTACATAAGTAGTTTTATTAGTGGGACCCACTTTGGAGAATTGGAGTGTAAAACCTTCCATGTTAGCTTGAGGCCTTAAATGATTTTTTTTGGTGGATATAACTTTTCCAATTGATTTCAAGCCCTATATATTGTTATACAATCAAATACCTTTCCAAAGATGCAAGAATCATGTCAATTGAAGTTCATATGCAAAATTTATGCCTCTCAAAAGTTGAACTATTGTGTTTAAACACCATAATTAGAGAAGATGCCATGTCATCTCCCATTATTGATGGAAAAAGGGATATCCATTACATGGGGACTATGATAAGAATTTGTAATATGTGGGTTGTAATTCATGTTGAGATTTGAATTGAGTCAAATTTGAACCCCTAGTTGGCTATCAAGTTGTGTTATAACCAGGCCAATATGAGGAAAAGGCATTCCATTCTATTTGTTTACATTTTGTTTGATAGTAGAGATGAGTAGGTGAGTGTGGATATAGATAGAGAATATTATAGGAGGTTTGTGTTCTATAGCATCGCATGAACCATAGGTCTTAGGAAACTCCATAGAAAATGCATTCTCCTTTGTACTTGCATAATTTCCATTTAAAAAAAAAAAGACTAGAGGTGCCTCACCTTCTAGCTTGATTTTCTCCTGAAAGGGTTTCCTAAAGCAAACTTGGTGTTCATTGTGGTTTTTGAGTGATTATATTTACTTGTTCTCTATCTTTCACATATTATCTATTACATGCATAAAAAACAAAATAATAATAACATATATGGAATCTAAAAGGAATTAGCCCTTTATAGTATAGATTTCAATTTATTTTTGCATATTTATTGTGATAGACTAGCTAGTGGAAATCCATGGCACTTTACAAATCATATAGGTATTAGAGAAGGTTTATTTGATTATTTTATGGGAATTTGTATAGGATCATATCAATTTAGGAAGAAATCCATAAAACCCTAGTCATTTCCAATCAATCAGTCTATGATAACCCTTGAGATTTGAAAGAGGAGAACTTTGTATACTTGGAAAATTGTAATAAGAACCTCCTCGTTGTGGTCCTAACTGGTGAGATCGAGTTGATCAAATAATATGGGGGCTTCAACTCAAAGGCCAGATCAAAGAGAAAATCATGTGATAAGGAAGATTGAGAGAAGGAGTCTCTTGACAATGTTGGAACATGCCAACATGCAAGGGGGCATCACCGATGAAAAACCCCAATTAGACTTCACACTGTTTGGGATAGGAGCCCTTCTAGAATTAAGGTTTGGTTTCCATTATTATTAAATATTTTCCTTGGCTTCAATGGTTAGCACGAGAGAGAAATGCATGTGTACTTTTGAATTAACATGTGATTATGCCTTGTGAAATGTTCAATTTTAGAATGTATCAAGGTTCGTTCATTGAAAGGGAAAAATAAAGTGAGTCTTTAAGAGAAGAGTAGTAGTACTAATCTAATAAAGAAACACAAGAACATGTATGAAAGAATCATTAGATCACTAGTGAAGTAGTTCACATAGAAGCAACGATCGTCAAAATAATTACAACACACATTCAATAGGATATGCACCAAAGCCACCAAAATAGTTACATTTCTTTAGTACAAAATTACAACAATGTACACCAAAAACATTCAAAGAATAATCTTACAATGTTCATGATATACGCATGAAAGTGTGTTGACTCAATGAGCTTCAAATATTAAGTGAAAGTTCCAAGATACATCAATACAATGAACATCACTAGCTCCAATAGTGGAGCATTAGAGCTACCACTTTCTCTCCAAAAATACTATCTTCCTCTCTAATGCCTAGTTGGAGAAGCTAAGGAAAAAGGTCCTTTGCTTGAGCTATGAGGGTGTATATATAACAAATGAGACAACTCTTCACCTCCCTTGTGACTCTTGGACTCCCCTCATGACTCTTGAACTTCCATTTGACCTTTTCGAAATTTCATGAGACTCCTTGACTTCCACATGAATTTTCACATTATATAGGTGACTCTTGGAATTCCATTTTACATTACATTTCTCACATTATATACAATTACATAATTACATCCATAAATGATGTGGAAAATGATGACTCATATGAAACCTTGAAAAGACATGACTTGACACTAATGACATGGACTTGATGATGATGTGGCAAGGTTAAGCCACTCTTATTGTTGTTGTCCTTGTGCCTTCTTGAGAGATGGTTCATGTTATTTCTCCACCTCCTCTGTAAGGATTTAAGATGAGGGGTCTTTGTAGCAACCTCGATCTTCTATCTTTTGTCACAATCTAGTGTCCCTTCATCTTTTTTCAATGATCAATATGTTCTTACAGCCTCATAAGTTTCTTATAAAATTGTCTCCTTATCCTCCTCTTCGATCGTCATCCCTCCATGTCAAGATACCATATCTGCAACTCAAAATCACTCACAACATGATTCCATCAGTCCGTACATATCCTAGTCTAGCTTGCTTCATGAAAATTCTTGCTTAAGCTGGAACTGGATGTTGGACTAAGAGACAAGCTCAAGGATTACACAACGCGTTGTTCCAAAGGCCAAGAGTGAGGGAATGAAGCTTGAGATTGTGTAATGTGCAGTTTTAGAGGCTTGGTAGGAAGACTATGCAGTTGGGAAGCTCAATGAGGTAGGTTTGGGCCTTGAAATTGTGTGGTGTGCAGTTCAGGAGAGAGAGAGGAGCAATCGATTACGTAATTGTGCATCTCAAGAAGGTAGGTAGATAGCTTGTTGCTTGCCACTTCATAATGCACATAAGGATACTGCTTGGAGGGAAAACATTCCCAACTATGGAGGTCAAGAGGCTATCCTTGAACATTGTGACTACACAATGTGTAGTTCTTCGAGGTATGAATTGTGCATTGTGCAATTCCAGGAGGTAAGGGATCACCTTGATTCTTGCAACTGTGTAATGCATAGTTCAAGGAGGCTGAGTGAGGTCAAGTTAGTAGAGCATGAAGATTTATGGAATTTGGATAAGTATGGGATTAATGAGGTAGAAGAGAAACTAGGATAAGGCTTATGCATGATCACACACTCAGAATAATCAATGGCACAACATTGAACACTCAGTACATAAGAATACCATGATCCCCTTAATGCAATGGAAAAATAACGACCTCCCCAAAGTGCGACACATAAGATATACTTTGCGATGACAATGATGAAAAAAGTGAAATGGTGCATGAAACTTTGGGAATGAGTCTAATACATGTATGTATGATAAATAGGACTCATTGGCACCAAATTTTCCCCTTGAAACAAACCATAACTCCGGCTTTTGCGATACATGACACTTCCCATTCCAAAATAAGACACTTGAAGGGACTAGAAAACTTAGAAGATATGCATGGAATGCCTATTACTACTAGAGACAACAACTTGCAAAGTCAAAGTAGGCTCCAAAATTTGGGTATAGGACAAAATTTTGGAGGGTGTTGTAGCAACAACAACACTTGGTGAAACACTAGAAGAATTCCAACTTCTCTGCCTTGGTACAACTTTTATGCAGGGTCTAGTTTCTTAGGAAGTATTGATTCACCATGTAGATTACTCAAGCTTTCCCACTTAACTTGGTTATAAATATAGTCCCCTTCATTCCTTTATCAGTTAAACACATTTAGAAACTATCTATATCACAATTTTTTGATTCGAGAGAAGGGTCATTTATTTGTGAGCTTAATGATTAGAGTCTTAGTTTTCATCTCTAGCATTGCTCTGCTACCAGCAGGCATGGACAATACCTTGATGGGGTCACTATAGGAACTCAAGCATTGCTTCACTTCCGGCAAGCCTGAGCAATACCCCGACAAAGTTGCTTGCTTCACCTCTATGTCCAAGAATCCTTTCTTTTCTTTCACCCTTTATTTACTTTATTTATAGGACTGCGATTCAACGCTTATTATATCATGGGGTGGAAGAGGGATCCTAAATTATTGAGAGAAAAAGAGGTTGTTCCTTCATAGAAGATATATAATATATATATATATATATAATATATATTATATATTATATAAATTATATATATATATATATACCTTTGATATTACATGCTCATTATAATTTTTCCCCTTTCCCTTCTCTATGCGGTTGGATTAACATGCAAAAAATTGAATCATAAGAACTGAGCTTAAAAATGAGGTTCCTAGAAAATATATGAGCGTCATGGTTCTACGCAAATATTTCCTTATGAGTGGATTGTATTTTCCATCAAAACATCATCGAAAATTTTTTTATACACCAAGACAAAGAAGGATTAAGGGTTAACCAAATGTTGCAGTGTCATAAGGCCCTTCTTTATTTTTCCACATATGTTGGAACCAAAACAAACACTTTCACACAAGGCTTTATTCACAAAATAAAACAAAATGATGAATAGGACTAGACAAAACAAGAAACCAAACTAACAACAAGGAAAGGACTATGTACAAGGGTAGGGATACAACCCTAAACAACTATTGCAAATATTTTTTAAAATCTTGGCCATTAAGAGGAAGTGAATCCATCTTCCCATCCAAAGATTAAAGATGATAAGTATGGTGGCCAATATTTTCATGAACTAGATAGGGTCTGATCCACAGGGATCAGAACTTAGTGTATTTCCCCTTCTCTTCATAGGATTTATCCCAATTTAATACTAGGTCTCCCACACTGAATTCCTTCTTCCCCGCAAATTTCTTGTTAAATCGTCTCTTGATACAATTTTGATGAAGAGAAAATATTTATTTTTCTTTCCTCCTTTCTTCCTATAGTTTCAAAAGAGTATCCTAATCTGAATTGAAAGACAATGATTACCCTAAGATTCTTGCGAAAGTTTAAGCGTAGGAAAGTAAATGTTCAGAGGTAGGATGGCTCTTTAGAGAAATTTTGAGGTCTAAAATGGGCCTCCTAAGGAATATTATAAATTAATAGTGGAAATAATATAATAAGATTAGATTACATCATCAAATTTTAGAGGGGAATAAGAAAAAACTACTTTTCAAGTCATATTTTCAACTTATCTCCCTATGACATTACTCGAATTTCGAGCAGGAGCACTTTTTGAATACAAAATTAATTCCTCATCCAAGGAGTACGCATGGCGCATACTTTCGATGGACCTTTCTACAATAAAAATGGGAAATACATGAAAAACATTATTGCAATCACATTTTTCATGTATTTCTCATTTTTCGTGTAACATTGTCCATAAAAAGTATGCAACATGGATATTTTTACACGTCATTTTGTCACCATGACACTTGACCCTTAAAATGGATCTCTTCTCATCCATAAACATGTTCCATTACACCCCGTTAGAAGTCAAACAATAAAAAAACCATGAAGAAGAGATGAATTTTAGGTAAAATGGATTTATGAATTGTTAAGTGTGACTTGCACGCTTTTCCTAGTAAGTTTTTGCACATTTGCAATCTCTATCCTTGATAACTACGCAGAACTATGCTTTGTCTTCCACTATAGATAGCATAGGTAAATCAAAGAAAAGTAAAAATAAAAAGTGAATTCCAGAAGCATTGTTGGTTTAATAGATCCCAACTGAAAGCTTCTAGGTCATATATATTCAAACCATACCCCTCATATCATGGATCTAATTCACATTCATCAAGGAACCCTAATCCCCCGATTATAGGATCTCATCCTTCTCTTTTGGATATGAAACTTCTTCTTCTTAGCCTATAAATTGACTAGAGGATAGAGGGATTAAGAGGCTCGGAAACGATACACTTATGCTATTGGATTTAGATTGGAAGGCTTATCAACTAAGGAGAGGTTTAGAGGCATTTGGGAGGAACTTCATGACATCAAGGCAAAGGTTGTAAGAATCTTCTTTATCCTTGAATTAATACAAATGAATCATTTTTCCCATTGTATTGTCTTATTGAAATGATGAATAGTTTATGATTGTTTTGATATTCAGTAAGATAATCTCAATTTCTAATCTCCTTGATCATTAGATTAAGCTTGTTTGAATTGTTATGATGGCATATGCCTTTAATCTCTTTTATGTATGTGATTGTAGGTCTTTTTGAACATTTGGAAGCTTCATTGAGACAGAGCAGGGATCTTCATCAATCATTTTGTAAATAGGTAAGAGGCCATTCTCCTACTCTTGTATTTACAATTCAAACAGAATAAGCTTAGGGAAAGAGTCATTCAATTGCATGTTTGTTTTCTAGCTTCCTTTAGGATCTAGGGAGATCACTCTTGTCAACAAGATTGATCTAGGTGGATCTTGGTGGCCACCTACTAGGCCACCTAGACCCCCACCATTGTTTCTCTCAGCATTTTCAGTTTCCTTAATTGTAGCACAACTTACTATTTTTAGCAGTTTTTCGGGTCCTAAACTTCTAGAACCGTTTCGAGGCCCTAAACGACGTTTTTTGGGAAATCTAGGGGAAACATGGGTCCATAGACCGATGATTCCCTTCCCAAAGTGGTAGTGCTCAGATAGATCTTTCTAACGAGCTATTGTACGCGGAAAACGAAGATCGTAAGCCAAATTTACAACCCTGGGAAGTTGATGTACCAATTTACCCAAACGGGGCCCACAGTTTGGCGTTTCATCTTCTAGGGTTAGGTTTTGGAATGTTAAGG
>APFE030031482.1:0-76054 GCA_000404065.3 Pinus taeda
AACCCAACATATTTGTGACCCATTTTTTTTGTTCTTCTAAAGATAATATTTGTTCTAAAAAGTATTTAAGACTATCATGATCCATTTTTACCTTGAATTGTCTTCCCATTAGGTAGGGTCGTCATTTCTTAGGTGCATGTAGTATTGCCAACATTTCCTTCTCATAAATAGCTTGCTTGAGATGTAGCCATAAAAATACCCAATCGCCTACATCAAAACGTCTTTCACTACAATGTTGATCTGCTTGTTGTTTCATTCGATTTTGCATGAAAGTGGTGCTATCCTTTAAAAGTTGGAGAACTTGTTGTTGATGCTCGATGTGATCTTTCATTACTTGAATATTTTTCTTCCTGATATGTCCTTCTACCTTTAGAATTTTAGGAGTGGTAATTTATTCCAATGCATTAAAATATATGGTCAGCTTCATTTCTTGATGCTCGATGTGATATTTCACTTCTTATCTTCTTGAAATGTCCTTCTATCTTGATAGTTTGAGGAGTGGTAGTTCTTGCCAATGCTTTACAGGATATGTTCTGATTCATTTCTTCTTTCTCTGGGGTTGGTTCCTGGTCTATATCCTCTTTTTTTGATGTTTCGTGATCTTTTTGTTCCCCGTCATCACAATCAATGTAAAATAATTTCTTCTCAACACACTTATGACCTTTAGTGTATTTGCTAGCACAAATGTAACAAAGCCCTCTTTCTATTTTTTCTTCAAATTGTTGTGGTGTAAACCTTGTAGGTTGTGGAAGGCTAGGAGAAAAAACACTTCCATATTTATAGTTGTGAGTGGTGGGCTTCCTTGTTTCCATAATTTCTCTTTCAATTTTTCTTGCCAACCTAAATGCCTTCTCCAATGAATTAGGTTCCCAAAGATGAACCTCATGTTGAATGTTATCCTTTAAAGTACCTATGAAGACATCAACCCTTTGCTTATCTGGAATATCATTTACCCTTATATTCAATTTTTTAAAGTCCTCAATGTGCTCTTCCATTGAACCCTTTTCCTTGAGATTTATCAATTGGCTCAAGAAGGTGTTTCTCTTTGTATCTTCATAATGTGCTATCATTTCCTCCGTCAAAATTGACCACATAACAAGTGGTTTACAAGAACAAAGCCCTTTATACCATAAAAATTGATTCGGTTCTAAATAATTAGGTGCAATAAGTACCTTCTGTAACAGTGGTACACCATGTAGATCAAAATATTTCTCCATCTATATTATCCAATTTACCAGATCCTTGCCAATTTACCAGATCCTTGCTTTTTCTTGATTTTAGGAGCTCGATCTTGAAATGAATAACTCTATAATTTCGGATCTTTAAGTTCTAAAATTTTGGCCTATAATAGCCCTCTGAGTCCTATTTCTAACTCTGCAAGTCTGATTGCAATTGGATTCCCGAAGAAATATTTATTCCCAATCTCTTGCAATGACCTAATTATATACTAGTTCAGTAGATTGAACTTGTACAATATGCCACGTGTCATTGTTGCAACATTAGGTTCTGAAAATTATACCCAAGAAAAACACAATCCGTTGTCTTTCTGTAACTTCTTATGAAATTTCAACCTGATGCTCAGGGAGAAAGTGATGACGATTTTCCCAAGGTCACCTATTTAGGATGTAATTCAGGAGTATGCAAAAACCCTAATTTCCTTAGATCATATATCCAACAATATAGTGAGACAAGACTTGAAATTTGGACCTGAGGTTCAGACCGATTTCGTCTCAAATGGGTTTTTTATTTAGCTTAGTAAACTTCGTAGCGAAAAAGTTATAGTGCAAATTCCACAATGGCCTATTTTAGATGAAATTCTGGAGCTTGCAAAAACCCTAACTTCTGCAGATCATATATCTGAAAATATAGTGAGAAAAGATCTAAAATTATGACATGAGATTCAGCATGATTTCTTCTCAAATGGATTTTCTTTATAGATTCTGAAACATCACATAAAATACATTATAGCGAAAATGCCATGCTAACTTGTTTTGGAGCAATGAAACCCTAGAATACAAAGCTCTGATACCAAATGTTATGAAACTAGCTCACAAAAAGATAGAAAAGATAGATTAATGCATTAAAATTCAGCCTCTTCGAGGTGGCAACCTCCTTTACATTACACAAATGAACAATTCTTGGATGATACAAATGACAAGACCTCCTTTCTATATATAGGAGTCTAAGGGGTCATATTATAATGAGAGTCGACATAACAATAATTATGTAAGGGCACAATAGTAACAATAGTGGGATTTTATGGGGCACAATAATAACAATATGGAGACTACATGGGCACAACAATATAATAAGGGGGATTTTACTAATAACAATAAGGGGTTACACTAGTAGTATAGGGACCTAATAGTCTATACGAAGAAGATCCAAGAAGAGAAACAAAATAAGTCATCAAGTGGGAGATCTAAATCTTGAGGGAGATCTAAATCTCCAAGAAAACCTATAAAGGTGGTGTGCTAGAAATGCACAAAGGAAGGGTAATACAAAAGGGACTGCAAATTTAAAGTTCCTGATAAAGGAAAGGGATCTAATGATGCTCCTTCTACAAAGGTGAAAACCACCTCAGATGAAGGTGGAATGTGTACTTGGCTTCTTCAAGTACACATGTAGATCATGAGGCATGGTTGATTGACTCAGGTGCATCCTTTCACTTCTCTCCCCATAGAGAGTGGTTCTACGAGTATGAGAAATACGATGGTGGTGATGTCTTCTTAGGGGATGATAGGAAGGCTAGAATCGTTGGTCACGGAAAAGTAAAGTTGAAGTTGCAAGGTGGAAGGGTTAGAACACTTCCGCGTGTTCTGCATATTCCTACATTGGCCAGAAATCTGATTTCTGTAAGCAAGCTGGATGATGCAGGTGTAAAAATAGTGTTTCAGAAGGATACTTACAAGATGGTTCAGGGAGCACTGGTATTGATGCGGGGAGTTCGGATTGGAACTCTGTACAAGATGCAAGGTAGCACTATTCTTGATGGGTGAAACAACTCTGTGGTTCTTGAAAGTAGAGCATAAGATATGGTGGTCTCTAGAGAGAATATCATGTTGTGGCATCAAAGGCTTAGACATATTGGAGAGAAGGGCCTTCCAATACTTCATGGTAAAGGTATGGTAGAAATTATGAGTAATAGCTCTCTGGATTTTGATTTCTGTGAAAATTGTGTATATGGGAAGCATAATTGGGTGAGTTTCCCCTCTGGTGGTAAGAGGAAGGAAAAGATATTAGAACTTGTGCACAATGATGTGTTTGGTGCTGTGAAGGTTCCATCACTAGGTAAGTTTGTGTACTATGTATCATTTATAGATGAATTCTCAAGGAATACATGGATATATTTCCTTAAGAAGAAATCTGAAGTCTTTGATAGGTTTAAAGAATTTGAGGCTCTGGTGGAAAACTGGACAGAAAAGAAGATAAAGGTGTTGAGTACAGATAATGGTGGAGAGTTTTTCAATAAGGAATTTAAATAATTCTGTAAGAATTATGGTACAGCATGGCAGAAGACTATTCCATACACACCTGAGAAAAATGGAGTTGCAGAAAGAATGAACAAGACATTGATGGAAAGGGCACGAAGCGTGCTGAGTGGTGTTGGGTTAGGACAGGAATTCTGGGCAGAGGCAGTGGAGAAAACATGTTACTTGTTCAATAGGTCACTTTCATCAGTGTTGCAGGATAAGACTCCACAAGAGGTATGGACTGGTAAGAAACCCTCTCTTTCACATATGAGGGTATTTGGATGTGATGCATATGTACATGTTCAAAAGGATAAATGAACCAAGTTAGATAGTGTTACCGGGAATAGTGTCCACTTAGAGCTCCTATTCCCACTAAGACTGGTAGCTATCTTAGAAACAAACAAGTTAAAACTGCTTTCATTTCCCTTTATGAAAAATAGACAAGAGGGGAACAGGGGACACCAACCTTTGTCTTACGCTTGGTTCCTTGCTCGGTTCCTCTCCTTCTCAATAGATCTTTGCCACTCATTCTTTATCTACACAGCTTCAGAGAACACCTGTGGAATCAAAGCAGCATAATACTATCGAAGAACAGAGACCTATATTCATAAATAAGACACGACTAGATATGTATTAACCACACAAATGCATATACAATCAAACATACACGAATGTGGAGGAAAAATTGAATAGCTTTATTAATATCAAGAATAGCAAGAGGATTACAACCAAATGTTCTGACCTAGCATCATCCTCCAGCAAGAAAGCCCTTCTTCACCTCAAGTAAAGATTAGATCACCCAACACTATGATGTTACACCAGAAAACGAATAGCACTTCTCTACAAGATACAAGATTCCAGCCTCTGGATCTCTGTGATGAGGGATCCATATATAGATGATTGTAAGGAGGTGAGTCAGCTTCTGGGATTTTGATTAGTGTCCTCTCTCTGACAGTTGCTGATTCCACTTGGATATTGATGATCTCTTACTCATCCCTGGTCGAAATCAGAGAGGAAAGTGTCAGAGGGGAAGTTTTTGGAAGATTCCATGATCTTCCACCTCACAAACAGTCTCTACCATTTGTCCATTCTCACCCATTGCACCCTACAAAGGGGCCATTCAGTATGCATCACACCATTTACACTGGGAAGGTGATATGCATCACACCCTCTGCACTGGGCATTCAGTATGGTCCAGTTTTGACCATTTTTGAGCAATTTTATGTGGATAACTTCTGGGAGATGATGTAATCAGCTGACCTTGTTCTTTTAGATAGTGAAGCAACACTTTTAGGGACTTAGGAGCCCTCATTTTATGGACATTTATGATTGGGGTTGCAGTGCCCAAAAATGTCTATAACAGTTGCCCCCTAAAGCATGAGGTCGTTAATCTTTTGATGTCGGGTAAAATGATTTACCATGAGGATCCGAAGTTTTTTCGAGCTGGGAGGCAACCTGTAATAAGATACAATACAATACATTATCTTCATAATATTTTTCATGAACTAGCTAAGGTGGGCATTCCCATGTTCAGCTTTATAAATTCACTTTCATGTACATAGGACAGACAACTGTCTGTGTAGCAGAGTGATGATTTGGACAGAGTCATCATCCTTTGATTTGGATGATCATCTATTCAACAATGATGTACATTTGATGTCTTTATATTCCTGAATATATCACAGCCCGGATGGATGAAACTAGATCCGGGGTCTTCAAAACGCGTTCCATCTTCACTCGGAGTACAAGTCGATCCATGTGAAAAATGTTCTGGAGTCGAACATGGAAAGACATCGCTTGATTACCAGCCAATGATGTAAGTTGTTAACAGGTGCAAGAGGAATCACCAATAATATCAATGCTCCTCAAGGTACTACATTACAATTCGCGTGGTCTGAAAAAGGGACTTGGTGTCGAACACCACGCAAAATATTCCGATCGAAGGTCATTGATGTAAACCCATCGCCGAAAGTGAGAAACTTGCCATTGAGGCATGAAAGCTTCAAAGTACTGAAAAGGGTTGTTCCTAGGTCAACTTCTTGGATAATGAGCTGATGTTGAAAAGAAGTGACCCATCGTAGGAGGGCCTTAATGATTCCCACATCTACGACACGAAACAGAGTAAATGATTTTTGAGGTGAAAACGATCTGATGATACAGGGTTCAGGGTGGCAGTCATGAAAGAATGGAGCGTGAATGTATTTAGTGGGTGAGACACAGGTGAATTCTCTGAGTGACTTCTCTTGAAAATATCGGCGACACTGATGATGGATTGGTAGCGTTAACCCCAAAGATGGATGTTGTGACGGGCCAATGGTGATATGACCAGTGAACGGAACAACCCAACCCCACTCGGATGTGGAGAGAAAGTGTCATGTTCAAGAGCTACTTGCTACCAATAAAGTTTCTTCAAGTTTTCTTCCCAATTTTCCCCTGTCATTGTTGACCAGTACCTCTTTATTTTTGTCAAGCTTGAGGAGGATAACATATGATTGTTCTATAATTCGCCCTTCGGGCGAACCTGTCACTATGTTTTAACGAGCCTAGCGACAGTGAAACTCATTCTCGTCCATTTGGACAAGTTTGTCACTATTAGGTTTTAACAAGTGTAACGACAAAGATAACTCGGTCCTTTTCAATTTTAGAGATTCTGAAAGGGACAGAAAGGAAACTCCAATGATTCTTCTTCGTCATATAATCCATTAAGTCTGAAAAAGTGTAAAATAATACAAAAGGGATGAATTTTCTATAGTTTTAATGAGCCGAAAAAGACAAGCGCTTGATCTTTTTGTGTAATAATCCCTCAAGTCCAAAAAGATTAAAATCTAGAAGAGGGATAGCACTTCCAATGACTTTAACGAGCCGGAGAGGCCAATCACTTGGAAATCTTCTCATATTTTACGAGTCAGTTGAAAAGAGCTTAAGGGAGACTCGTTTTCCAAGGAATGAGTGATGATTTCGAGTAGCAGCTGATTCCAGGTAAGGTCTGGAATTTTCCAATCACGGCAATGTCACAAGGATGGCTAAGAGAATCAATCTTCGTAGATGTTCCTCAAAAGGGGTAAACAATCAAATGGAGGCAAATGATCGGCTAAAATGGAGTGGAGGTGATGATGAGAACATGACCAAGGCTCAAAAGCTAATGATAGTGCATTCACAATGGTTATTTACCGGGGATCGGTTCATTTTTTAAGAGCTTAAACTCTGGGGGAAACACTTGCTCATTGCTTATGTTTATTTTTTAACGAGCTTGAATTCCGTGTTAAAACTGCTTGTGCCAGTCATATAATAAGGATATCTCATCTAAGATGCCATTTTTTATGGAGCTTGCACCTTTTAAAGCTTTGCCCCAGATCCTTTCTTTATGCAAGCTAGGAAACGACCAATCCTACAAGTTTAAAGGGTTAGAGGACGTACAAATTTAAAAAATAAATGGTCGCTCTTCACTTGCATGAAAAAAGTTTTGCATGCCCCCAGGTATAATGAAAAATTTCCAGGTTACCATATAGAAGCTCTTACTTTTGCAAGATAGTTTCCATCCACATTGCAAATAGAAACACTTCCTGGCTTAATCCATCTGGACCAGGGTGGTTCTAAATCCCAACCTCCTAACCTTTATGAGGGAATCTTATTCTGGTCTAACTCCCTTTTCCTGTAAGGACGGGTGTCGGACTAGTTATCTTCCTCCATGGAAACCTACTTTATACCTAGAGTTTCCCTGCCGAAGCAGACCAGGGTGCATGTCCCTTGGGTTTCAGCGATATCCTCCTGAATCACTCGTGCTCATTAGGTGGATGGACTGGAGATCGATGAGACATTCCTTGCGTGAAAATACCATTTAGGGATGGAATTTGACTATTTTCTATGTGTGAACCGCAGAATGACAGCTGGTCTACGAGCTTGACCACTCTGCCTTCATCCAGAAAACACATTACTCTAAAGAGTGAGGAGACGATGGCTCCCATGCAATAAATATTGGAAATAATACTGAGAGGGGGGATGAATTAGTATTATCTGGTCAATTATTTTCTTTTTCAAACCCAGAACATATACGCTACTTTAGTTAGAGAAAATTGCGTATATATGCAACTACAGATAAGGAAACCGGCGTATACCATAAAGACTTATAATTTAAAATTTTATACAGATGTTGAACATTAATATGTGCATCAGGATCATATAAACAGTAACCAGGAATAGAAAAATAGAGAAGAAGACAATCACACACAAGAACACAAGATATAAGATGGAAACCCAATGTGGGTGAAAACCACCTGCTACAGTATGTCTCTATGTTTTCAATTAGAAACTTCTTTTTACAATGACTCTGTACTGGTGCAGTCCTTTACCAATACGTAGGTTGCTACCTGCAGAGAGCTACAACCCTCTCTCATTTTCCAGCTTCTCCTGGAAGGGAGATACAACCCCCTTAGTTCTTGTACTAGTTGAGATACTAGTACACAGGCTGCTACCTACAGATGACTACAACCTTCTCTTCCTTCCAGGCACCACGTTTCATAAATTTTCATATTGGATCCACAAATAACATCCATCAAACATCAAGAATTTCTGCATCAACCAATCACCTTTTCACCAATCAAAACTGATTCAAATAAACACTTCTCTGACGACTGTACCCAGATCATAATAACAGTAATCACACCCCACTTCTGAACCGAGAACACTGTAGCAATAAACAGAAGCAGCTAGAACATAAATCAAGAGATGTATGCTACTTCACTATTCAGAAACCTGCGTGCATACGCTTCTGTTTCAATATCGACCTGCGTATATGTGACTTTCCCTTACAAGAACAGCATGTATACGCGCCTTCGCTTCACTGAACCACTATTCTAGCCTTAAGATTTTGACCCATCAATAGAACTTATCCTTCTCCTTGCGCTTAGGTTCCTTCTTCATTCAGATCCAGATCTGCACCATAACCCAATCACAGTATTCCTGATCTAGCACTTTATCAGATATTCAATCATTCAGAAGATGCCTTGCCAAATTATCTCCTTCCTCTTTTATAGCCTTAGGCCTTTCACAATACCGCGGACCGAAAACCATAAAAATTCAATACCATGGACCCAATACTTGGGATCAACACTTATGACGAGATACATGGCCGAAAACCATAGGTTCAAATACCAAGGACTAAAAACCATGGACCAAAACCATAGGATCAAAAACTGTCGGACTAATATGATGAACCAACCATAATATTTCCCATGTGTGTGCGATTTTCTCTGCATGAAAGTGCATGAAATTTTCTCTGCATGAAAGTGCGTGAACTTTTCTCTGCACTATAATTTATCATCTGAGATGAGTGGGTTGCCATCAAGTACAACATATGTATCATAATGCCAACAATAAATATAGTCATGCCCAAGGAGTAGATTATAATCTAAGGTTCCTTGGACTACCATAATGTTCATGTGAACGGTTTTCCTTCTCAAAGTAATGGGCACATTGGGAAGGATCCCTAACGGTCGACTGGTTCCTTTGTCAAAGCCTGTCAAATTTCTCATTTCAGGAAAAAGCGATGGCGAACCAAGCGCTTTCCAAGCAGTTGAGGAAAGGATACTCGCCGAAGCCCCTTCATCTTTTATGGTACTATCCATGACCATTGTGTAAGCTTGAACAATGATTCGAAATGGTACACTAGCTGGTAAACGGGGTCTACCTAGTAGATTCCAATCGAAGGAAACGACTAGGTTGCTTGAAGGTGTGACCAAATAGACGATTGGATACGACTCTGATGAACTTCCTTCATACGGTAAAGGAATGGGTGGACTGCCCCCAAGTTCATCGGAGTCTGTGTTTACAAAAATAATTTGAATGGTGTCATTCTCTTTCTCTTCAGTGATGATATCACTCGAAGATGATCCCTCTGAAGGCAAGACCAGGTCAATTGCCACCTCGACCTTTTAACTTTCCTCAGGTATGGATTCAGAGGGTTCATTTTCAATGACAGACACTTCGATTGATCACAACGGTGTGTTGGTCGGATTTTCAACCAGTGGTGGACTCGACAAGAGTTTCTTATATCGAGGAGGGAGCCGTAGCGGTGAAGGAGGACAGTCATACAAAACTCTTTTGGCTTCATCTGGGAAGGGACAACGGTGGACGGCGTGATCGTCTTCACACAGTTTACAAGGAAATTTGTGATTCCTTTTCTGTCCAGATACTTCGCTTTCACTGGTTGGCAGTGTACTTTCAACATGATCATCAGATGTTGACGACACCGGATTGTGCAAACAAGGAGACCAGTCCCTTAAGATCCGAGGGATGGAAGGACAGTCTCGATGATAGTGATCTCCTTTTCAAATGACACATGGAGATTTAGGTTTAGACGATGTGGTGTGAGGATTTTCGCTAGATGACACATGGTTGCCCCCTTTTGCTTTTGGCTCCTTCTTCTTCTTTTCCTTTTTCTCTTTCTGCTTCTTCTTCTTCTCAGTTACTTGATCTTTAGCTTTACCAGCATCATCAAGCAAAGAGGAAGGAGGAGAGAGAGAAACAGACGAAGTGGAAGGTTGGGGGGTAACCCTAGTATCACCTAGTTGCTGACTTGACTGTTCAGGAATTACGGTATTCTGAACGATAGAGGTAGAGAAGAGCCATATGGGCAAACAAATTGTCAACCTTGGAAGTGAAAACGTGGCCACATGGGGTGCACCAACATCTCCCCAAGAGGAGAAAGGACTAGGATTTCTTCCAAGGGGAAATCCTTGGTTGGTAGACTCCATGTTTCTCAACATAAAGACCAACGAGGGAACTTGTGATGTTATTCCGATTAAAATAAATTTTAGACACTTTGACACAACTTGTTTTTTCAATTTTTAAGAGTCGAGAAAAATCAAAAGATGACTCTAGTCGCCTTCGATTTTTAATGAGCCTGAAGTGACAACTGCTCAGATGGACCTTTTCCTTTAAGGAGTCTAAAAAGGAACGAAAGAGACTTCTCTAGAAATCTAAGCAGAGGGATTACCAAACCAATCGCAAAACTGCGGAATAAGTTTTACGGTACGACAGTCAATCTTCCTGAATGCTATGTTCAGTGCATTACGACCGATAGGGCGGTAGACACGACTTTCTAAGGATAAAGGATAGAGCCTATTGTGGTCTCCCAATATATACTTGATGGTACGTGGGAGCACAACTCTGTACTGGCACTTGTCATCTCAAAGTGGAGGAATCACCCAACCAACAATGAAAACAACAGTTACTAGGTTTTACGATGCCGGAATACGTCTCTAGCCTAGACTTCTAGATGTTGTGCGTTAGGTTCCAAAGTGTTTTTAGATTCATTAAATTTATTTTATAGTTGATCTTGTTTAAAAATTTTCCTTTCAGGTTCACTGCGTGATGTGTATACAATTCCTAAAATGCAGTCTTAAGATGATAAACAAAATTTAATCTTCTTTTGGCAATGAAAATCCTAGCTACTAAGGAAAGAGAACTGAGGGTCTTTCAACAAAGAGCACAAAGCACACACTAAATGCACTATCCTAAATCAAACCAAGCAGTCTAAATGCAAATGCACATGCCTGTGTTTTTTTTCAACCTTCTTAATGTATGAATGACAAGAAGAACGCTAAGTGCAAATTTGAATTATTTTCAAAGCGACAATACTAACAAATTTCTTTTTCAAAATGAAGTGAAGATAAGGACGACACTTTGCGATTTCAAAATGAATTTTTTTTTCAATACTTTAAAAACTACTAATTCAAATCACATACAAGAGTAACCGTACAATTGACTATCAAGAACAATGGGATTCTCTTCTATGACTGAAAACGACACTTGCGACACTTCCAGATCAAGAAACAACAGTCTGATTACGCTACTTCTTTGTAAAAGAGAACTGAAAATGGCGCACAATACATAAAAACACTTACAATTCTTTGCACAATGGAGGCGGAATGATGGAAGAGAAGAGGGTTTCCACAGAGATATACTGACCACAGACAGCAAAACTCCTGAATAGAAATGAAAAGAGTGAAGAAAAACCAAAGTCTGAAGGTAAAATTAACCTTCCCTGACCATCGCACCTGTCACATAGGGAATCCAGTATGCAGCGCACCTACTGCACATGGGAAGTGTGATGCATACAGACTGCCTTGAAGGGAGGGTGTGATGGTACCACAGTGCGAGACTTTTATCCAGTCTTTGATCACAGTTTGCAGTTCAGTTCAGGGATTTAGGCCGAGTAAGTGATGTTCAATAAATATAAATCACAGGGGTTGATCTAAGGAGGTTACTAGAGCCACCACTTAGGGAAATTAGAGTGTTTGCAGATCGATTGTTCAATTTATAAACAAAACCCTGAGACAGACTAAAGCAGCGTTGATATACTTTGCACTTGCATAGAAAATGCAGTTCGAAGGCTAGCTGGATTGACTTCAGGCTCCATCTGTAAGTTTATAAAACAAACAAAAATGGACTAACAAACAATCTATTCGCTCCCCAGCGGAGTTGCCATTTGTTACCGGGAATAGTGTCCACTTAGAGCTGCTATTCCCACTAAGACTGGTAGCTATCTTAGAAACAAACAAGTTAAAACTACTTTCGTTTCCCTTTATGAAAAATAGACAAGAGGGGAACAAGGGACACCAACATTTATCTTGCGCTTGGTTCCTTGCTCGGTTCCTCTCCTTCTCGATAGATCTTTGCCACTCCTTCTTTATCTACACAGCTTCAGAGAGCACCTGTGGAATCAAAGCAGCATAATACTATTGAAGAATAGAGATCTATATTCATAAATAACATAGGACCAGATATGTATTAACCACACAAATGTATATACAATCAAACATACACGAATGTGGAGGAAAACTTGAATAGCTTTATTAATATCAAGAATAGCAAGAGGATTACAACCAATTGTTCTGACCCAGCATCATCCTCCAACAAGAAAGCTCTTCTTCACCTCAAGTAAATCTTAGATCACCGAACACTAGGATGTTACACCAGAAAACCAACAACACTTCTCTACAAGATACATGATTCCAGCCTCTAGATCTCTGTGATGAGGGATCCATATATAGATGAATGTAAGGAGGTGAGTCAGCTTATGGGATTTTGATTAGTGTCCTCTCTCTGATAGTTCTTGATTCCACTTGGAGATTGATGATCTCTTACTCATCCCTGGTCGAAATAAGAGAGGCAAGTGTCAGAGGGGAAGTTTCTGGAAGATTCCATGATCTTCCACCACGCAAACTATCTCTGTCATTTGTCCATTCTCGCCCATCGCACCCTACAGAGGGGCCATTCAGTATGCATTGCACCCTTTACACTGGGAAGGTGATATGCATCAGACCCTCTGCACTAGGCATTCAGTATGGTCCATTTTTGACCATTTCTGAGAAGTTTTCTATGGACAACGTATGGGAGATGATGTAATCAGCTAAACGTGTTCCTTTAGGTAGTGAAGCAACACTTTTAGGGACTTAGGAGCCCTCAGTTTATGGACATTTATGATTGGGGTTGTGGTGCCCAAAAATGTCTATAATAGATAGTAAATCTGAAAAGTGTATCTTTATTGGGTATAAGGATGGTTTAAAGGGTTATAAGCTTTGGAACCTAGTAACAAAGAAGGTTATGTACAATCGAGATGTGGTGTTCAGAGATGTTAAAGATGTTATTAAACATGAAGTCCAACCAAAGGAACATGAGAATATAGAGTTTGAGCTTAAGGAGGAAGAATCAGACTCTATAGCAGAGGAGGAATCAGAAGACGAAGAGCCACAAACTCCGGGTGTGAGAAGATGAATTCAAGAAATAAGGCAAACAGAAAGGTATAGTCCATCTGCTTTCTATTCAAATTTTTCTTTATCTATTACTGATGACGATCCCAGAACTGTGAAGGAAGCAGTAGATTCAAAGGATGGCAAACTCTGGATAGAGGTCATGGTTGATGAAATGGCATCTTTGTACAAAAATGAGGCTTGGGATTTGGTGGAGTTATCGGCTGGAAGAAAACCCATTGGTAGCAAATGGGTGTTCAAGAAGAAGACAAATGTAGAAGGAAAGGTGGAGAAATACATAGCTTGGTTGGTAGCAAAAGGTTATTCCCAGGTGCCAGGAATTGATTTTGGTGATATTTTTTCTCCTGTTTCCAAGGTAGCTTCTATTAGATTATTTTTATCTATTGTTGTTTCTTTTCATTTTGAGGTAGAATAGATGGATGTGAAGACAACATTTCTTCATGGGGATCTAGAAGAGGAGATCTACATGAAAGAACCTAAAGGTTTTGTAGTCAAGGGTAAGAAAGAAATGGTATGCAAGTTAAAGAAGTCTCTGTATGGGTTAAAACAGTCACCAAGGATGTGGTATCAGAAATTTGATACATTTATACGGGGACTTGGATTCACCAAAAGAAAAGCAGATCATTGTGCCTATTTTCAATTAATTGGTGACCATGTTATTTATCTGGTTTTGTATGTGGATGATATGTTGGTGGTTGGAAATGATAGAGAAATTATCCAGGATTTGAAGACCCAATTGTCCTCCAAATTCAACATGAAAGATCTTGGTGCTGCAAACTATATTTTGGGCATGGAAATTAAAAGAGACCGAGAAAAGAGGAAGCTCTGGTTAAACCAAAGGAAGTATGTTGAGACAATACTACAGAGGTTTAATATGCAGGATAGTAAACCAATGAAGGTTCCTATTCCTGCAGGTGTGAGGTTATCTGCTGAACAGTGTCCCAAGACACAAGAAGAGGAAGAGGACATGTCTCGTGATCCATATGTAAGTGTGGTTGATAGCCTGATGTATGCAATGGTCTGTACTAGACCAGACATTGCAGATGCAGTGGGAGTATTGAGCAAGTTTATGTCAAAACCAACAAAGAAGCACTAGACAAAAGTCAATCAAGTTTTCAGGTATTTGTGTGGCACTAGTGATTATGGTTTGTGCTACCAAGGAAGACTAGGATTGGACAGAGTGTTAGATATTTATGGCTTTGTTGATGCATACTGGCCTGGAGATCTGGATCAAAGAAGCTATACAAGTAGGTATGTGTTTAACCTATTTGGAGGTGAAGTCAGCTCGATGAGTAAGAAAGAATATGTAGTGGCACTATCAACTACAGAGGCAGAATACATGGCAGCCACTCATGCAAGTAAGGAAGCATTTTGGTTGCAGAGATTGTGTTTAAGTATGGGGTTAGTACAAGGAGCTATAAGTATAGATTGTGACAGCCAAAGTGAAATTTTCTTGGCAAAGAACCCTGCATATCATTCAAAGACAAAGAACATTGATGTTCAATATCACTTTGTGAGAGATATGATAGAAGAAAAAAGGGTGTTGCTGGTAAAGGTGGACACTTTTAATAATTCTGCAGATGCATTGACAAAATCTATGAGCTCTGAGAAGTTCTCTTGGTGTAGAGAGACAATGGGCATTGCAATGTTGGATAAATGACTAAGCTCTCTTATGGCCCCCTCTGGAAAGAAAACAACAAGTGGGAGAATGTTGGGTTGTGTCATATTCTTTCCACGACTAGTCCACGTAGTTAACTGGGGGGTTAGAGGGGAGGGGGTGAAGCCCCCTCTCCGTTGCGCTGATTGCGTAGTGGGGGGAGTCACAATGTGTTTGAGGGGTGCAAGTAACCCCCCTCTATGGGGTCTAGGGTGGTGCCCTGGAAAATTTTATTTTTTGTACCCTATATTAGGTTGGGCAAACATACCTATGGTTTTGTGTATGATTTCTGCACATGGTTTTGGACGCGATGGTTTTCGGTCCATGGTATTGGATTCTTTGGCATGTATAAATATGTATTGTAACATTGAAAGGAACATAATGAAAAATTAAGCTAGTGGTTTCGGTTTTGGGATCTAGAGGAAAATCTCTATGTATATGTGTTTTATGTGTTATGCTCTCGCATTGTGTATTTTTTGTGTTTTAGAATTCATATGCAGGTAATTTCTATATAGGGTTAAAACCTACAATGTGATTGTAGGCTATCAATTTCTGTATGCAACCTGTGTGGGTTCCACCATTTTCATTAAACATGATTCATAGGTCGCATGTAGAGTTTATAGGCTATCAGTTTTTGTATGCAATCCGGGTGGGTTCCACCATTTTCAGGAAACCTAATTTATAGGCCACATTTAGAGGTTATAGTACAATTTATGCATCTACCACGCTGAAGAAAATGGCCCCGTCAATAACATGGGCAACGAAAGGACTGTAATCTTTTTGTTCTTGTTGTTTGTCATGATTCTGCAACCTAAAGCTTCCCTAACTCGGCCTTGTATTCTTTCACGAGCTTGAATGTTTGTGATATGAGAATTATTTATGACCTTATTCAGCACAGGGCTTATTACGGCCCCATACTACTATTGAAAAATAGGGTGACCTGAGATTCTACCATCGTTAGAATTTTGAGAGACTTATCTATGAGAAATATATCAGCACTTTACAAAGTGATACAGAACCATCATCTAATTCTTTTTATTATGAAAAAAACCTATTATGTCGTAAAAAAGACAAAAGTAAATAGTTAAGTATTAATTAAATATAAAAAAAAAATTAGAAAAAGGGCGAGTTGCTATAAAAGTCTCAAACTAATGTATTAAAACCCCTTATAATGTTGTTGTAGTGGCACATAACCATTCAAGGTAGCAGGTAAATTTTATTTAGTGAATTGTCCTATCAACAGTCCAAAAAATAGCATTTTGGGGCTCAACATAGTGAGTCTAGCTGGGAAAATAGTTTTTCAAGGATTTGAATGGTGGATCCACTCTAAGGGTTCCTTCGGTGTGGAGAAGGTAAGGCCATGGAAATTTTTCAAATCTCTAATAAACTGAGAGACTCCCAAACCTCCATCCTTGCGAAAATCTTGGCTGAAAAAATGTGGGACCAATAATGCCTATTGTTATAAACCCTGCATACCCAACAATAAGATTCCCAACAAGAACCGAGACTATGTATATTTTTATCGTTGTTGTGCATCAATTCATATTTAATTTCATGGCATGTCTTCAACGTTCATTGTGGAAAGAGATACAGATTACGATGTATCAACTACTTGAGAGTTGATACCAAGTGAGTTATTTTTAGTCCAAATGAATCAAATATTATCATTCATCTGCATACCATTATTAGAAATACGTTGGTTTAAGTTTCATCATTTTATTAGTTCTTGGTGGTGCATGAAACGATTAACATTAAGATTTTTTTAATGGATTAAATATGAGCAGCTAGGCATACATGGCATACTATCCACCTAGAAGAATATATAATGACATTTAAAATTAGTATAACTCTTAAATAAATATCTTGTTAAGGGTGATACAATCTCAATGAATATTGAGGATTCCAAATTACATATTAATTTTCCACAGTTCTTGTTCAAAGAATTTGCAACTCTCGCCAGTGAGAGTAAGCTGCTAAAAATTCAAGAGTTTTAACCGTCTCTAGCACCAGAAAATGTAAGAACAATAATTTGAAATATATATTACAATGGCACAATGGTATGCAAGTTCAAGGACTCCCAGTTTCAAATACATTGCATGGATACAACAACTTGAACTTAGTTGAAGGCTCCTTTTGTTATAATCCAAATTCTGAAAAAGTAATGGACTTACACTACATCATCCATGTATGCGAATGACTACATGAGATCCCCCAATATGTCATCGTCAATTTATTCTCAAATGAAACATTGGGTCATGTTGATCATGCTACCGTAGCTAGATTGTGGGAATCTGGTTCCAACTACAATAGTATACAATGGTGAATAGTATAACCATGTCACTGAAAAAAAATTGCAACTCTCCACTTTATGATGCCAGTGAATAATCTACAACCATTGATTTAAAAGATAGTGACAACAATTCACTAAGATATCTGAAGAAAAACCAAAAAAATGAGATCAATATAGCCCAAGAAACATGAGCATAAAATATGAACAAATTAATTTAAGATGCAAGAAGTGGAAGCAATGATATAACCATGCAATTGAGGATAATAATCCATACACTAGGAACAAAGCATTTGCCAACATGCAACTTTTTTCACTACCTCATTTTCCACTCTAAGAAATGTATTTCTTGAAGATATAGAAGCTTCATTTACATCAAAATATTCCTTCCAAATCATGAATACATTTAGATAGCCTTACAATTTTTAATCAAATAATCTAGAATATAAAACATCAGTATGAAAACAATGGTAAAATGGGAAAAGGGGTAGATTATAAATGCGTGTAACAATCAAATCCTGAGTTCGAAAACCTAGACTTTAGTTATACCCTCATCCAAGGTCTTCATGCATAGCTCACTAAAGGTGTATCAAGAGGCTATTAGTCTCTTAGCTATAGAATTGGACTATTTTTATTTGTAACTTAGTGAAATAGAAAATTTGTGGAGACAAGTTGCATTATTCTTCTTTCACCAGACCATGAAAAATAAGTAACGGAAATAGTATCAACCCCTTGGAAAAGGAAAGTTGAGAACAAAAAATACAATGAATAGGAAAAGAATCCAATGAGTTGAAAGGCTCAAAAACATACCACTCATAATGAACCTTTTCATCCAAAGGTTATTCCATGTTTTTCCACAACAAAACCTTTTAATAGAAATTTCATGTAGCCTATTACTTACTACAAAGGAAATTCAAACCCCAACTTGTTGTTCCACTTCTAATTTTACCTAAAAGTACCTCATATTTAAAGGTATCACCATATCTTATACCAAACAAAATTCAAAAAAATAGACATCCATTGGAGAAATAGGATCATCAAACTAAATTGAACCATACATATTAATGAACCTTATTTTATATATTAATATTAGAATGAACCTATTTTGCTATTCAAAAGAGAGAAAATTTCATAGATACTAGCAAATTCTTTTGGATTACTTGCATTGGATTGAGTTCACAAAAATTAATGGCACTAGGAGAGCGATGATATTGTGTTTTTGGAAGATATATTTTATCTTTTCCTCCAACACCAAGATTATTCTTACCTATTGCATAAAAAATGGAAATCCCTAATGGAGATCGTTGCCTTCACAACTACTCCATTTCTTCTGGTGTCTTGGGCATAAACTTTGAATCTTTTCCACTAGAGTTATTATATGCCATTTCATTGAGCTAATGTGAGAGTTGTGCATACCTCACTAAAGGTGTATCAAGAGGCTATATAATTTGACTCGTTTTATTTGTAACTTAGTTAAATGGAAAAGCTATCGTTTCAAGCTCCATTCTTCTTCTTTCATTGGGCCATGTAAAATAAATGAAGTAAATAGTCTCAACCCCTTTCAGAAGGAAATTTGAGAAAAACAAATAGCATGAGTAGACAAAGAATCAAATGAAATCAAGGGATAAAAATCATACAACCCATATTGAAACTTCCCATCCAAAGTAGATTCCATGTTGAGCCACAACAAAACCTTTCTATAGAAATTTATTCCAGCTATTGAGAAATCTCACCTTGATCCCACTAAGTAATTTATTATTAAAAAAAAACTTTGTATACCTCAAGGAAACAAGTACAATCTACTCAAATAAAATTTGTATGGTCATGAGAATCATCTCAAAATGAGGTATATGATCTGCACAAAAAAAGAAATGCAGAATTTGTACGATTGTTGTATTGCTCCATATGGTCGTAGAGATCCATATGATTGTATTGATTCTTTGTACAATTTCCTTCAAACCTATTGAAAACCCATAAGTTCATACTGATTGTACATTGTTTTCTTTCATTTTCTCAATGTGAGAAATACCTCTCTATCATGTCATATTTATACTTTTCTAAAACATGTACAATTTTTTTCCTCCACTACATTTCTCAATCTACATATTGTTCGAGACCTTTCCTTCATATCTGGAAGAAATTTTGGATGAGGAGATACCATGTCATTGTTGAATAATTAAACCCTTAGATGAATAATAAATCCATGGTTTAAAAGGATTTCATGAAATAGAAAGTGGCAAGTGGAAATATGGACCCATTTTATTCATTCAAAAGACAAAAGGAAGTGCTCCACCTGAGGACGATTAGGGCCTTGAAAAAAGAAACATTATTTTATGAATTAGGGTTTGATTTGGAAGGTCTAAATAGAGGAGATGGTACTTTTTCCCAAGTCATGGTTTGAATATTGCGAGTTCCCTCCAAGCTTAGTTGAATATCTTTGGGAGGATTGAAATGGGGTTATGTAAGCTTTTTCCATCACTCTATTCTTTCCATGGATAGTTAGGTTTTTTGAAATTTCCGTGAGTTTAATTAAGACATGTTTGGTCCTATTGACCTTATTGCAAAATAAAATTTGAAAAATGATGTATTGTTGGTTTCTTATTCGATAAGATGGTTGTACTACTTTCTCTACTTCATTTAAGAGTTCATGTTTTGGTTATTCCTTTTTTATTCATGGTTGTTTGTTATCACTTGGTGGTAATTTCTTGGCTATGATGGTGCATCTTCTTTAAGGGTTCCTAGTTTTTTTGTTCTTCTTTCATGTTGCCAAGCTCCCATATTTCAACTCTTAAGAAGCAATAACAACATCACTAGTACCTCACAAGCCCCAATCAAATGTCCCCTTTTACCCCAACCCATCAGAGGTAAACTACAAGAGAAGCCTCAATTTGGCTCAAATTATGCCTATGATACTGTGGGTACTCATGCCTTCAAAAGGAGGAATTTAATTAATAAAGAATGGAAAATTAGGTTGTTTTCAATAACTAGTAGTCAAGCCAAGGGCCAACTGAAAAATGATGTGGCACTGTGAGGTGCACCAATCGAGAAAAGTTACTTATGATACAACTACTAAGCTATGAACTATTGTAGCTAAATTAAGATCCATGCTATAAACATAAGAGAAAGAACCTATGAAAACATGGAATTTAGGAAAATATAATATATTCGACACAAAACCCCACGTAACTGCAAAATATAATGAAGATAAAAACAGAACCTTTGTTGTGTTTATTGCTACTAGCTCAAATGATTCTCGTGCCTTTGATGTGTGCCTGGATTCTAGCTCAAATGCTTCCCATGCCTCTATTTCTCTTATCAAACCCAGGAGAGTATAAGGCATAATTGGAAAAATATCAATTGGAAGCATCATACATATATAGAAACTATGAAAATTTGGCATGCCTTTGTGTCCCACGCTCCATAAAATAATTTTCAGCTGGCTAGTTCACTCCATTATTGCATAGTCAATGAACAAGTGCTAGTTCACTGGAGGAATGGTTGGAATATAGTTGTCTACGGAAAATTCCTTGTGGCCAGGCTAGCTTAGAGGAATGGGATATTTGTACTCCGCAGGTGAACACTTTGTCTTGGTGGATACTTTTGTCGGTGGATGAGCGTCTTGCACGCAGGCCTCTTATGGTGTTCTCATACTAGCGTGATCACTTTAGAAATATAAAACTGTAGTTTTATTAAATATATTGATAATTGTGTAATGAAGTCTTATTTGTAAAAAAATGTTATAATTTTGAAATTTGCTTGACATTTCATTTGGTTAATGTGAGAAAGGGGTATTTTTATATAGAAGTTTAGCATAAAGTATAAAAGTGATAGACAAAGTAGAGACTATAAATAATGAAAGTGTTGGTATTTAATATAGGTGATGATAATCCCCCAATCACGGGTGCGAGTAGAAAAATATCCATCAAATTAGTCTCTAATGGGAGGTATGCAAATCCAAAGGGGCCTCTACACAATCCTCCACATGCATGAATCACATGGAGGGGTAGTGGATTGCATGATAACATTCAATTCAAGGTTGGAAGGTGTTGATAATAGGAAAATGCGGCAAGATCCTAGCCTTCCCATTAATGAAATTGGTAATTATTTTGTTTCTGTTGTGCCTTGTCATTGTAGTGGAGTTGAGCAGTTCAGCAAGCTGCTGAGGAATTCTGTGGTGGTCGTTCGAAGGGCTTGGTGATCCAAATGGGATAGGTGGGTGGCCACCAACATCCAGAAGCGAGACTTTGGATCTGCCAATCTGAAGACCAAAGGACAAAGCCAAGGTGGGGTGACCCAAGACAACCCATCGAAGCCACAAGAAAAGAAGAACACCATGAAGTCAAAGAAGGACACAGGAGAGTGGTGTGAGTTCCACAAGAGTCCCACTCATAAAAAAAGTGAGTGTCGGACCAAGTAGTCACTGGTGGCTGAGTTGAAGGCATCATAAGCAAATGCATAAACTGACCCTGAGTCAGAACCCGACAAGGGGAATGACAAAGGGAAGCAGATCATTGATGTAGAGCACAGCGTCACTGTTGCCACCACTAAGATCTAGAAGAATGAGCCCGAAGATCCAGAGGAGGGGCAGCGTTTGTTCCACTTAGAGATGTGGGTGAAGGATTCACCACTGCAATTCAATGTCAACATTGGTAACCAAAAGAACCTCATTTTAGCAGATGTCGTGAAGCGGTTGGGCCTACTGACTACACCACACCCACAGCCATACAGTATTGAGTGGCTTCATGAAGGATGAGATCTCCAAGTTTGTCAGCAATGACACCTTCCCTACAGCATCAAGCCCTTCACAAACGAGGTATTGTGTGATGTTACACCTCTGGATGTTTGTGATGTATTATTAGGCCAGCCATACTTGTGGAGGCAACATGCAGTGTATGAGTAAAGGCCTCGTGCTGTCATTATTTCTTTATGTAATTCATTATACAGGATACCGGAGGTAGCCCCACCTACCACCACCTCTTTGATCACTCCTAAGAAAGGCAACAAGCTCATCTCCCAGACTAAGAAATTCATCTGTTTGGTTCGCTCCCAAAGTAAGGGGAAGATCATCACCATGACCCCCGCGAAGGTTTCCTCCATGCAGCAGTAGCAACAAAGGGATGCGGTCATGACAGGACACAGGAACAACTTCTCCTCACCCATAGGGGTACCACACAAGCTTCAGGTGGGCAACAATGTCTGGTTGCATCTGCAAAAAGGACGCCTTACAAGAGCCCATCAAAAGTTCCGACTACGCCGACATGGTCCTTACACCATTACCAAGGCTGTGGGAAATAATGCCTTGGAGCACAGTATTCCTCCATTCCTTTTTTTGCACTGAGTGTTCAATGTATGCTTGCCACCATCACTGTACACATCAGAGATTGCAAAACAACTGACGAGGGACCAAGTTCAACAGATGGAGGAACTCAACGCAATGGAGACCATTTCTTCCTAAGGGGGGAGGAATGATCCAAGTGGATTTTGGTGGCCACCCACCTATCCCATTTGGACCCCCATAACTGTCTCTTTCAGTTTTTCAATTTCCATAATTGTAGCACAATTTACTATTTTTAGCAGTTTTTCGGGTCCTAAACTTCCGGAGCTGTTTTTAGGCCCTAAACGACGTTTTTTTGGGAAATGTGGGAGCAACATGGGTCCATGGACCTATGTTTCTCTTCACAAAGTTGTAGTGCTCGGACAAATCTTTCTAACAAGCTATTGTACACGTCAAATGGAGATCGTATGCCAAAGTTACAACCTTGGGAAGTTGATGTACCAACTTACCCAAAACGGGGCCCACAATTTGGCGTTTCATCTTCTAGGGTTAGGTTTAGGGATGTTGAGGGTTTTCCATTGTTTCTCAACAATAAATAGGCCTTTGAGCGTCATTGTAATAGAGTTGAGAGGCATGTATCTGCCACATCTCTTCTCAGAGATAAGCTACCATCGCCCTAGTTGGTTTATTTCCATTACTGTTTCTAAGCATATTTCAGTATTTTACATTAATGAAATGAAGTATTATTTATGTTGCATATATGTGTTTATGGTGATCTCTATAATTTGTTGCGCTCCTGTGTAAATCCGGATCACTCGGGTCTTCCTACAGTGGGTTAAGGTCTTTGGTCTTGGGTATGTCCTCCACCTTTTTATATATATATTTATTGTGGCTTGTCATGATTGTCTACAAGGGTCATGGAAGAAGAAATGCGTAGTGAATGGAATGGTATGGAATAGATATTCCTGAGAGGGTTATTTTGTTGCTAATTTTTTTAGGGTTGTCTAGTTATTTACATCTCTGTGTTGGTATTCTTTGGAGTTATGCTTGATTGCATGAGCATGTTGATCATGGTAAGGCCCATGGGCCACCCCTAGTTTCTTTGGTTATGTTAGTGGGGTATCCTTTTATGTTTTTCTCTAGTTATATGTGGTTTTGTCACTAAATTCTTACAGTCTTGGCCCAATAATGACGAGATTTGTCATGATACCCTTCATTGGTTTGTGTTCTGGTGGAATTTTGTTTATGAACCTTGGGACTATTCATGTTTCAAGGACCTCAGTTTCACTAAGAGATACCAACATTTTTTGTATGGGTCATGGCTCTTACACTTGCTCACCCTAACAGGTTCCTTGACTAGGTGCGAACCTTGGAAGCTCTCAGCTCCTGCATTTTGGCTCACTCATGGTTGGTTTTTTGTTCTCACTCTAGTTGGTTTCTATTCATTATGTCGGTCTCTTCTCACAAACACTATGGCTCGCGCTGCTTCCAGGAGAAGGAAGACCATGAGGGGCTCTCGTGGTCTTGGGAAGTAGCCCAAAATGGACAATTCTCCTTGTACTTCTACTAGAAAAACCCATGAATACAAGTCCACCTTCAGGATCGTAAACAAAGCATCCATTGTATATCATGTTAGCTCAACCCCAATTCTTTGGATTATAGGCCAGTGGGAAGAGGATTTAAATAAGCAAGTCGAGTTTCAGGATATTGATATAGAGGAATGGAAGACCCTTGTGCATGATCCTGGGCACTCTCAGGGTCGCACCTATCAGTACAAGAAGGAAGTTCACTTATATTGGTTGATGAAGAGTCTTTTGGGTAAAGCCTTGCAGTAGATTCCCTCAAGCTCAGCCATGGAAACTCAAACTTTCTCGGATTATAGCCGTGAATTTCAGGAAATCAAATTCCAGCTTCAAAAGAAAAATGACCATCTTAGTCACATAGAACAATACATCCCTTTCATTCCTCAATATGAACTTACTGGGTCAAGTGTAAAGGACCCAGCCCCAGTTGACTCAGTTGATGACGAGTAATCTTGTGGTTCGTCTTATTTTGAATTTTTAGTATATGCAACAGTTTTGTCTTTTCATTACTTTCAATATGTTTATTGATATTTAGATGTTAGGCATTATAAAGACAATTAGAGATTTCTAGCATGACTGGATCAACTTATTCTATTTTCTTTTTGGTTGGCTTATCATGTTGTTCGGTGGTCAACAGACTTGGTTTCCCTCAAGGCGGGTTGAGGCCGCCTAACCATTTAACATCTGGATGTAACCTATTTGTTGTTGAAAGATAATGAAAAAAAGGTCCTACCAAGCTTACAAAATATATATAGGTGACGATAATTAATTTTTAATTAATTAATGCATACAATGATAATGATAAAGTCTAAAGGAAAGTATTACAATTATAAATATAGGTATAGGTTGTTAATGCTACTTACTAATAGGAGAAAATAGAAAAATGTCAATTTTGAAAACATTCTTCTACTTACTAATATTACCAAATAGAAGTGGGTATATATATATATATATATATATATATATATATATATAGATAAGTGAATTTTGAGATGAAAGTCTAGTAGTATAGATATATTCTTATTGAGATCAAAGTTAAGGTTAGGAGATCATTGGATATGATAATAAATATATTGCTATTCAATAGATAAGTGTGTTTATTAGTATAAAGTTTAAGAGAAAATGAAAGATTCTGACCTAGTGAAATATATGTTAAAGAACACAAACTTCTTTCAAAATTGAAGATTTAGATGGATTTCTTTGGTATGATTAAGGATGTTGTAGGCAGGTTAGAGGAATCAAGTGGAAGGATGAGTCTTACTATTATTTTTTAAAATGATTATGATGTGTTTTTGGGGCAAGATTTCATGGAGACAAAGAAGGTAATCGCCCTTTCATACTTAGACTATTTGGCTATCTTTTCATGCCCAAACCCACAGTTGGTGCCTATTGTGAGTATGATGATGAGGGTAGGTGTACAAGTGTCTTCCTTGTGACTCATTAATAGAGGAAATTAGTGGCCTCACAGGGATACAAATGGACAAGGCGATAAGTAGTTGAATAACCTAGCACTATAAATTGAGAGACAATGGGCAGTATTAAAGTGGTGCATTGATAAGCTTAAGGATATCTTGGAGGACACAACTATATCCATGGAGATGCTAGGTGATGCACAAGAATTTCATAGTAAGTTTAGATGAAGACTGTGGATGGTAGGATGTTAGAATGATTTGAGGACCGGATAGGTGAATATATCACATATTAATTGTGTGATGAGGTGCATTTGTAGCCTTAATATAGGCAATCCAAAGAGGAATTTGGATTGACCACAAATATTCTTTGGGGTGAGTACATACAATCAATAACCTAAGTGGATCATGGAGGAGTGCGATAGAAAAATTGGTTTCAATGTACTTTTCCTCATGTATTGGGTAGAGAGGTCTGATAGAGCTTCCCAAATCGTGGTGGACCAATTTAAGCATGGATAATATAACTCGTGTTACCATCTAAATTCATCTTCATAATACACAACAACATGGTGGCTTGTGACGACAATGGTGAGAGTGAGCCTCTCTGAGGTGTCTTGAGGAAAAAGTGTTAAGACTGAGTTTTATATATTATAGATTGAGGATTTGTGACGATTGAGCCAATGTGGAGAGAAATAAGTGTGTTTGTATTGATATATCAGTTCTTATGAACATTGGTGTGTTGGCATTATGGCTCTAGTGTTGTCCTTGATGACAACCTACTCTAATGTCTACCCTATCTTGATGATTGATGCTTTCATAGATTATATGAATTGATGTGCATAGTGCATGTCTAATATACTTGATCAGAATAGGATAGTATGGTTGAAGGAAGATGTGCTATCAGTATGTCTCTTCTTTATCAACAAAATTGATGCGGGTCTTGAATGGAGGATACTTCCTCATGATTATAAAGGTATTGTAGGTGTTCTACTTATTAAAAAAGTGCCTTGATGAGTGAATATAGGTTGTATAATAGACTTGGGAAATATTCTTTCACAATACTCTTAGGAAATAAGTGCATAAATGTAGCATGCACAACATGATAAATGTTGACTTCGATAGTTAGCGCATAGAAATTGGTTTACCTTGGGTATGTGGCATGTTAAGGGGTTCATTTATGGGTGGATAGATAGTTTGGGGTGCACATATAATGTGTCTAATCAAGATGAGGACACAAGCACACACATTGCATGATAGATTGAAACACACATCATGGATACATGCATCATATGACACACCTAGATGAGGATTTCTAACACACATCATGTAATAGATGAAGATGGGTTTATGGCATTTAGTTTTCATTTAAGAAACCTATAGCATATGTGTTTGCGGGATACTAAAGAATAAGCCTAATTCCAGTAGACACTGATAAACACCTCCTAAAATCCTTTTGCTAAATAATCGAGGTGGATATTGGTGGCCACCCTCCAATTCCACTTGGACCCCCACCACTGTTTCTTTCAGTTTTTGAGTTTCCTTAATTGTAGCATAATTTACTTTTTTTAGCAATTTTTCGGGTCCTAAACTTCTAGAGCAGTTTTGAGGCCCTAAACGACGTTTTTTCTGGAAATATACTGTCAATGATCTTTTATCTAAAATCATCTTTTTTTCGTAGTCCTTGGAGAGATCTTTCCAACAGGTTATCATGCACGTCAAATAGAGATAATATGACCAATTCGCGACCCCAGGAAGTTGGCTCTCGAACTCACCCCAACAGGGCCCATAAACTCTTGGTGTTACATCTCCTCAAGCTAGAGTTTTGGTTGTTTAGGGTTTGCTCTTATTTTTCAATAATAAAAGGCCCTTGAACCTCATTGTAACTCAGTTCAAAGACATGTAGCCGCCACATCTCTTCTCAGAGATAAACTACCATTGTCCTAGGTAGTTTATTTCAATTTCTGTTTGTAAGCATATTTCAGTATTTTCCAATAATGAAATGAAGTATTATTTCTGTTGAATCTCTGTATGTATGGTTATATCTGTAATTTTTTGTGTTCCTATTTAAATCCAGATTAGTGTTATCAGAGGGGTCTACTCTTTCTCTGTCTTTCTTTGCATGTCCCCAATGAGGTCGAGATATAAGGAGTTAGGGCTTGAACAGGTCGAACCTTTGCAAGACCATCCTAGCAAATCTCGACGGCCTCCCATGGCAGATGAAAAGAAAGATGAGGGGGCAGGATATCCTATCAAAATTTTGCTCAAAGAAGCCCTCAAGTGACAAAGGAATGCGATGATGGACAACTTTGCCCAGATCCTTCAAAGGTTACCCAAGGGCGACACATCTACTTCCAGCAGCTACTCTAGAAGCACCACACCGTTTAAGGTACAATTTAACTTTGACATTCCCATATTTGAGGGTCATATAGATGTAGATGTCATAGATAAATGGTTAAATCTTCTAGAAGGGTATTTTTCTATTCATGATTTTTCTGGCCGGGAAAATATTACTTTCGCTCTTCTCAAAGCTGCCCCCCACGTTAAGGACTAGTGGGAAACCTA
This sequence comes from Pinus taeda, assembly GCA_000404065.3. Taxonomy (NCBI): domain Eukaryota; kingdom Viridiplantae; phylum Streptophyta; class Pinopsida; order Pinales; family Pinaceae; genus Pinus; species Pinus taeda. The sequence continues at coordinate 28,020 of APFE030031482.1, forward strand.
CTACGAGCAGAAAGATGAAAGTACGATCTCACTATTTTTAGCAGCAACCACTTGGAATTCATTCCGAGCTGCCATCAAGGAGTAGTACTACACTATCGGAAGCTATGAGGATCAATACATAAAGTGAACCACGCCGCGACAGGGAAGGGACCAAGACGTGCCAGAGTTCACCAATATTTTCCATACCCTTCGCACAAAATTAGGTATCAAGGATTCAGAGCATCATTTGGTACCCAAATACTGGGACTACCTACACAGGTACATCGAGGACAAAATAGAATTCCTGAACATCTCCTCGCTCGGCATGGCATACCGATATGCCGTCAAGATCGAGCAAAAGTAAACAGAAGAAGTGAGACTTTGTATCTGCCAATCAGCAGCAAGGGGAGAGTGCCCCCAAACTACAGAACAAAGGACAAAGCCAAGGTCGGGTGACCCAATACAACCCGCCAAAGCCACAAGCAAAGAACAGTCCCGTGAAGCCGAAAAAGGACACGAGAAAGTGGTGTGAGTTCCATAAGAGCTCCACTCACAACACAAGTAAATGTTAAGCCAAGCAGTCACTAGTATTAAAATAAAATTTAAAATTTAAAATTTTTTCAGCAATATTCAACAAGCTTCAAACACATGCTGTGACCTCCATAGAGCACTTTCTTGGGCCAAGCAGGAAGAATTTTTCTTTTTTCATTTTTTTGTAGGATTTTTTTTGGTGGCAAGTTTACATATCATTATGAAACATTTTGTGAAATATTTAAAAAAAATTAACATATCTAGATTCCTTTCGAAAAATACCAAAAAAAAAAATCGGTCGAATCGGAGTCTGGATGAGGGAGATATCGCTGATTTAAAATCAGTTATGTTGTAGAATTTTTTCTCTAATGACAGCTAGTGGACAATGACTCTCCTATCATATTTTTTAATTTTTTGTGTAGAATTTCAAAAAAGGATTATATATTTAAGCTCCTCTAGAAAAATCACCCAATTTCAAAAAAAAAATGGGTCGAATCGAAGTTCGGATGTGGGAGATATCGCTGATTTAAAATCAACTATTTTTTTCAGAACTTTTGTGACGACGGAAAACTTGCAGCACAAATTTGAGATTCTAGAGTTTCTAGATAAGGATTTCCAACCCATGGGAAGATGCAAAATGATCCTTATGCTTCCAAAAATAAGTTATAATAAATATTCTAAGTTATATTGACCAAGTTATGTCCATTTTAATTATGGCGCAGCATTCGGAGTGGGTTCCCGTTGGAGACGTACACTCCCACCCCACTTTAGTAGGCACCTTCTTCACATTCATTAGTTTCAACATAGCAGCATTCATCTTGGGTTATTTGGAGACGTACCCTCCCAGTCCAGGCTATGTAGGCACCCGCTACTTCATCAACAAACAACATCACGGTTATGGGTCAACCGCAAAAAATCCTTGTCATCGAAGTCCATTTGCTAGGCTGCACACTGTTAGTACCACAGTTGGTCACAAGAATTACATGGTATCTCTATCCTAGGATCTTTGCTTTTCATGGTTATGGGTCATGCACAAACCCACACTTCGTCGAAGTCCATCTGCTAGGCCGCACACTGTCAGTATCACAATTGGTCACAAGCATTATAGGGTATCTCTATCCTCAGATCATCATTCATCATGGTTATGGGTCATCCACAAAATTCACACTTCATCGAAGTCCGTTTGCTAGGCCGCACACCGTCAGTATCACACTTGGTCACAAGAATTACAAGGTATTACTATCCTCGAATCTTCGTTCATCATGGTTATGGGTTAACCACATAAAATCCTTATCTTCAGTGGGTATTCATATTCAATAAAGGCTTCGCAGAAGGGAACTTCACGCAATGGGGACCATTGCTTCTTAAGGAGGGAGGAATGATACCAATGGAAAATGGCATCAACCCATGGCATTCATCCACCAATGGAATTTACCATGGTATTGTAAGTGGCATCCACCCATGGTATTGTAAGTGACATCCACCCATGGTATTGATTCACCCATGGAATTGACCCATGGTATTATAACTGAAAAATATAAGTGACAAGTCACATTTTGTAAAAGGACAAGTTGTCCACCACAATGTAGTCCTTACAATTATTATCAGTTTTAATAAAATGTTTATTTGTGGTTTTATTTGTTTTGTGTTCTGTAATTTTCTTCCTAGCATTGCAATTCTTCATATCTTGGGGACCTCCCACACAAGATCCATTTCAATCTTTTGGATCTTTATAGCATATGTGTCAGAATAACCCCCAATGTACAAGCCAAAACCCGCCATGGAACCACAAGAGGTCCCACCACAAGTCAAACTGAAAACTGACAAATTGACAAACTGACAAACGGACCCGAAGGAAGTTAAAGCATAAGACTCTAAATATTTCTCGGGTCCGACCAATGCGCACACACAATCGCCACTGTTGATCCACTGATTAAGATCCAATGGTCATCATGGATATTGGAAGAATGAGAAACATGAGAGTTAACTGCCCGATGAGGGCGGTTTTCTCTCTCCTTGTTCCGCAATGTGTCACTCAAAGAGTGGAATCGGAGCCAAACACATAAAAGTCGGAATCCATTCAAACCCCGCCTGATACACTACTTTTGGTATTGGACTGGTTGACTCGCGTAAAAATCCGCCCGACCTTTCGCCACGTGTTGTCCCTTAATTCCTTCTGGCGGGTAGTACTTAAGTCAATCCCATTCACCTGGATTCTCTGTCAACCACCACCTAAGCCAAATGACGAGGGCTACCCCGCCCTGTGGACCATTCCAAATCAAACCATTCTTCATTCAATCAAAGGGAATCCTGACCTTGGAAAATCACCGAACCAAGGTAGGTTGGATTGTATGGAGTCCTCCAACCTCCCGCCGGTCTTCAAGGTTCCTCTGATCCTCCCTGTTAGTCCATAGTTCCATATCCTGTGTAGCGTTACATAGACAGTCCTCCCGTAATTTATTGACTTGTACACTTTGAATTATAAAACATATTACATTAGTTACATTATTTCAACCATATAAAACCTAAATATTGAATGCTATTGAAATAAATATTCAACTATTTTAAAAGTCATATTTAAGGTTAACCGATTGTAGAGACCAGAACCACCTTTCATATATTTTCACCATGGCTGAGTTACAATAAATACAATAACCACTTTACTAATTATATTTTTATAAAAACAAGAATCACTTTTCATATTTTCATAATCATAGAACTTACTGCAACAACTAAGTTACAGTGAAAAACAAGAACCACTTTTGATATTTACAATAAAAACAAGAATCTTTGTAAGCCATTACTCTATTTACAATAAATACAAAGACCCATTTACTAATATTATTTCTATAAAAAAACAAAAATCACTTGGTATAATTATGCAATTTACAATAACAACAACAACCAATTTACAATAAAAAAATAAGAACCACTTTTCACGATTACTAAGAAAAGGCCAATTTCCTATTATTGCTTAATTGGAAAAATTTAGCTATGCCACTTCCTGATCATTATTGGAAAATGAAAATTGAACAACGATTTAAATGTGATATGTGTTCCGCTCATTGTTGGGAAACAGAGAAATTTAACAACGATGTATAAATGATTGTTATGGAAGAACAAGAACCACTCTATGCAATCATGAAATTTATAATAAAAACAAAATAGGTTTTGAACAGGAAAATTGGAAAATGAGTCCAAATTTATTCACTCTCGGAGCCTTGCATGAAAAAGGATGTAAAAATATTATAAATTATTCAAATTTCCAAAATTTAAAAACATATTATTCATTACAAAATGTTAAAATTAAAAACATAGCATTCATTTCTAAAATTAAGAACATATGATTCACCAAAAAAGTTTAAAATTTAAAACATATAATTCATAACAAAAGGGTGCAATACTACAAATATCAAAATTTTCACTATTGAATTTGTAAATTATATATGAGTGCGTAATTAAAATAATTGGATAACTTTCTGATTCCATATCAAGGATGGACAGAGCCCCAAATTCATAATAAAAATAACTGACTAACTTTTTGATTCCATATCAGGGATAGACAGAGCACCAAATTCTTTGACCAGAAATTTTAAGAAATGTTACTATATCATCATCAATCTAACTCAGTGGTGTGCCTTGAATGCAAAATTTTACTAAACCCACAAGAATAGTTTGGAACTCACTTTATAGGTTGGATTTCACTAAACCCACACAAGCCTTATTGGAGATTACACAGTTTCCTTCAGAGACTTAATTTCACTGAACTATACAAGCCTTTTGGGAGACTATGCAGTTCTCTTAACATATTGGATGATATGAGAGATCAACTCATAAGTAATCAGATAATTTTGGGTTCATTATTAATTGGCGGAGAAGCCATAATCCTTGAGGAATTATGAGACATATTCCCACATCCTAGTCAATCTAACAAGGTAGTCTGAATATTTTCATGACAAAAGGCAACAATTTTTCACTGAATCCACAAAATTCGTTAGCGATAATACAGAGTTATCTTCATAGATTGAATGACCTTTCTCACATCCTAATGAACTAGTCATATACTAACCACAAGGGACCAACCGAGTTAGTGAAAATGAGCATTGTTTTCACTCCAATAGGGTTTAGAGGAATAAAGTTTCTGAAAAAAGAAGAATTGTTTCAACCTCACCAAGTTTTGAATCTTCTAAAAAGTGAAAACTAGATAGTTCTATAGCACCACAAGGATTTAATGCTCAAAAAGAGAAATTAAAGTGTTGTTACAACCCCAGCAGCATTTGAATTCTCAAAAAAAAAACTAGGCGTTGGTATAGCCCCAGAATGTTTGAGTCCTCAAGAAAGTGAAAAGAGAGTGTTGTTAGAGCCCCACTAGAGTTTGAATAATTGGTTACAACCGTGCAAGGGTTAAGTCCTCAAAAAAGTGAAAGAAGAGCATTGTTCAAGTGTAATCAAGGTTTGAATACTCTGAAATGAAAAAGCTAGCCATTTTTACAACCCCGTAAATGTTGGGATCTTCAAAATATGGCTCATGTGCTACTGCAAAGGAATTATTGTGCTAGTTGAACATAAAGGGGTTATTGTATTGATTGAACTGTCATGTTATGGCAAGTGGGGTGACTTGTTGATAAGTGGTGAAAAGTAGCCACTGTATGTAACCAGGAAATGTTGGGGCGGTGACATGGTTGTTGGCATGAAATAGCCAAGATTCTACCCAAGAAGGTGTAGAGCCCAAAGTCTCCATTTCTGTATATCAAGAGCGAGAGGAGGTGATGTTGGAGATGCACAGTTGATTTCCTTGGTCATCAAAGTTGTGTAAAATAAGTCAAAGTCCTTTTTTTTATATCAAGAGTGAGAGGAGGTGATGTTGGAGATGCAGAGTTGATTTCCTTGGTCATAAAAAGTTATTAACATAGGTAAAACAATCCAAAAGATGTGAAAGACAAATCCTTAACCAAATTGGATAAAGCCACCACAGGAAAAACAAAATACTTCACATATTCACGTAAGTAGTATAAACCAAAATGAATAAAAATGGTTTGATTGTTATAGAGGGGTTCATGTAGGACAAACCAAATTGAATAAAATAATATAAAATATTTTGACCCCTTTAGTAGAGGCTCCAAAAGGAGAGGGCAGTTTGTACTTTTTAGTGAGAACTCTTAGAAAAACAACCATTGCTTTGCCTCTCTACATCAACCAAATGCCTCCTCAGAAGTTCACTTGGAATTTGAAAAATAAATAACAACCTTTGTGATAGAATAGATATTTAAAATTTAACTTTACATAGAATGTGTTGGAATTCTACATGTTGTAAATTCCATTTGTTTGATCCACAAAGCCTCTTGCAATCAAAAGGGCATAGAGCAGTTCATTCCAAGTGTTTGGCACTCCAGCAAGACACCAGTGGTTGTAATCCTACCAAGGGAAGCAAGTCGAGATCTATTGCCTAAATAATACAGTGATGAATGACGCTCCTTAGTTGAAGCATATCTTATGTTTAGAAGTTGCACATTATTTTTGTGATTAAGTTGTTGTAGTGATTTGGAGATGATGATATTATTTCTCCATAGATGTGTGATCTGATTTATAATATTAGTTTACAGTGCTAAGATCTTCCTTAGATTATAAATAAAATGCTTTCATTGTTCTTATGAATTCATCAATTCTTTTTAAAAGTAAAATGAAGAGTTTTTATATTAATTTTATGAGAAATTTAACATAAATCAGAATCTACACAGCAGCATAAACATGTATAGAACATCATCAAAAAACATTACAATAAGAACATGATAAAGGAGTTCAGCCCTCTTGGGCTACATCTCATTGGTCCAGCTTCCAATGTCTTGGGCCTCTCTATGATGCTAAGAAATGTAAAAATATGTGTTTACAATGCTCAAATGCTTCTCAAACTTGCTCCAATCAATCCAAAATACTAAAAAAATGGCTATCTATCCTCTTTTTGCCACCAATTTGGTGGAAAATTGAAGAAGTTGCGACTTCTCCTAGTTCTCCCACTATTCGTTCCACAAAATGCTCCACATCTGATAGGAACCCACATTTTCACTCCAAAAATCTACTAATCAAGCGAGAATTTTTCTGTGTGGTGGGCCTTAATACGTCGGCACCGAATGCCTTATCACAAATCACAATCGACAGATTTATGTGGGCTTATGGTCTGTGAACAAAGCGAAAATGTGTGATTGTGATATCAGCAGACCCGACGGGACATTAAACTGTAGCCTATAACTTATCCCATCCAAATCCTTTTTCAAATCCCAATCGCGGAGTACCAGCGGTTTTTTTTACGTGTGGGACTTTGCCCCATTTGCGATATGCAATTGCAATATCGTATCGCAACCTGGTACCAGTCGAGGGTCAATTCTCTGTAATGCATTCCTTGTTGCAAAGTGAGATTCGATTTATCGCATCACAACCCTAGCCTTGCCTAGGGCTGATTGTTTAACACATCCTACCCATAACATGATGTTTTCAATATGCAGGAGCCAATGGTGGCTTACCACTTGGCGCCTCCTCATTCGCTGAAGGACCTTTCCACATCATGTAATCCTTCCATGTAAGCAAGTCAAATCTGAATTTTGACTTGCTCTAAATTCTTCATACAAGCTTGTATTTGAGTTTCGTTCACACCGTTGGAATCAAAATGACGAGCTCTTCGATCTAAAGCTAAGTTTAACAAAATTATGACACTTTGGTTCTTGAGCATAATTTTGAGCACCTGATCACTCCTCCTCACTGGAAGCCTTTTGGACCCCAAAAGTATCACCTTCAATTGTTCAATAGGTGAGGGTACAATTCCCTAACCTTTCAAACCTCTATCCATCTAGATTTTAAGGAATTTTACCTTTGAACCCCACTCAAAGATAATCAATACTTCCCCTTTCTTATGTCCTTGATCTTCTTTCAAGTATAGTATCTTGTTGAAGCACATCAAGAAATTCTGGCAAAAAATCTTCAATATATGGAATTTGAACATTCTCTCCTTGATCTTCAATCAAAGGATGATCCTGTAACCTTAAATTATCAACATTAACAACAACATAAATTTGCATATATGAAGGAAAATCCAACCTGAAGGAATTATTACCAATCTTTTCCAAAATTCTAAATGGATCGTCTCTAATTGGTTTTAGATTTTTACCTTCTCTCTCGAACCTCTCTTTGTTAATGTGAAGCCAAACTTCATCACCAACTTGGAACTTGTGATCTTGACGATGCTTGTCATGCCTTGTTTTGTACATGCCTTAGCTTTTATCAAACTATTCTTGAACCTTTTAGTGTACTAATTGTATTTGTTCATTGAGCTTTCTTGCTTTATCTATGTCGCTATGACCTTCAATAGAAACATCTTTGCCAAAAATAAAATCCAAAGGATATTTAGGCAAATATCCCATGCATGCCTCAAATGGCAAAGTTTTTAGTGGAAGAGTGCTTGGTTCGGTTGTAAGCATGCTGAATATAGTGCAACTGTTCATCCCACAACTTAGGATCCTTGATGCAATGCCCACATAGAAGGTATACCATTTTTCTATTCACTACCTCTGTTTTACCATCCGTTTGTGGATGAAAGGTTGTATTCTTTTTTAGTTTAGTGTCCATGAATCCCCACAATTTTGACCAAAAATTCCCCACAAAGCGAGAATCTTGACCACTAACAATGAATTTGGGCAATCCAAAATGCACCCAAACATTCTAAAAGAATAACTAAGCGGTTTATTAAGCTGTAATTTGCATTTTACAAGGCATCAAAGTACACATTTTGCAGAACCTATCCACAACTACATATAAATAATCATGACCTCTTTTTGACAATGGAAGACCTACAAAATCCATAGAAACACTCTCCCATGGTCGTGAATGAACCGGAAGTGGTGTATACAATCCTAACTTCCTATTACTAGGCTTACTGATTGCACATAATGAAAATCCCTTAATAAAATGAGACACACTTTCAGGCATACGACGCCAATAACAATACCTCTATAGATGTGCCACTCTCTTACTTACATTGAAATGACCAGCAATAAGAGAAGTATGTGCCTCTCTTATGATGTTAACTCTTTCTCCCTATGGAATACAAGCTTTCCAAGATGGTACAATAAGTTATCATGCAAATGATAATCCAATTCCTCTACCTGGTTACCTTGACTAAAGCTTTCCTAAACATCTTGAAATTCATTATCTGATGCATATTGCTCAATATAACTTTCATGTAAAGCATAATTATGCTTGAGTAAAGTAGATGCACTAACAATTGGCCTAGAAAGCATATCAACAACTTTATTGTAGATACCTTTCTTATACCTAATTACCAAGTGGAATTGTTGAAGGAAACCCATCCATCAGAAGTGTCTTGACTGTTGCAACTTTGATTGTGATTGCAAGTATTGCAATGGTTGATTATTAGTGTGAATGAATGTTTCCTTACCCATTAGGTAGTGTTTCCATTTTTTCACACTTTGCACCAATCCATACAATTCCTTGTCATATGTAGGATAGTTAATCACTACACCATTAAAAGTTTCCCAATGAAAACAGATAGGATTACCATGATGCATGAGGAATACAACCATAGCATAGTCACTAGCATCTGTCTAAATCTCAAATGATTGTCTCAAGTCTGGAAGTACGAGTATGAGAGTTGTACTGATATTTTCCTTCAACACATAAAAGGCCTTTTTTTGTTTTCCTCCCCACTAAAAAACCTTTTTCACAATGGTCAACGCATGCAAAGGAGCTCCTATAAGAGAAAAAGTAGCAATTAATTTCCTCCAATATTGGGACATCCCCAGAAAAATTCTTACCTCTGTATTTGTCTTGGGCCTTGGCAAATTCACAATGACATCAACCTTGGAGGGATCTATTTTTAACTGGCCTCCTCCAACAATATGACCCAAGTAAAATAAAGAAGTCTTTCCAAGCTCGCACTTTGACATCTTAAGATACAACTATTCTTTTCTCAAGACATCAAGTACTTTTCTTACATACATGACATGTTCATCATGAGATTTAATAAAAATTAAGATGCCATCTAAGTATACTATGCCAAATTCATCAAGAAATGGCCTCAACACATCATTCATCACACACATGAATGTAGCAGGAGCATTACATAAACCAAACGACATAACTAGCCATTCAAACAAACATTGATTTGTTTTGAATGTTGTCTTCCAAATGTCTCCTTCAGCTATTCTAATTTGATGGTAGCCACTTCTTAAGTCCAACTTAGTAAAATACTTTGCATATTTCAATTGATCCAGTAAATCATCTATTTGAGGCAGTGGGTAATGGTTCTTTATAGTAATTTTTTTCAATGCACGGAAGTCCACACACATGGGCCATGTTCCATCGTTCTTTGGAACCAAGATAATAAGTGAAACACAAGGCGAGGAAGATGGTCTAATGATCCCTTTATTCAACAACTCTTGGATTTACGTCTTAATGTTTGTGCTTTCCATCATTTACATCCTATACATGCCAATGTTAGGAAGATGAAAATCTTGCTGCAACTGTATCTTGTGTTGGATTCCTCTCTTGGGAGGTAATCCCTTTGCTTCCTGGAATTTTTTATCATATTGGTTAACTATGTCAACCAATTCAATTTCAAATTTGAATCACAACCTTTAAAAGCTTCATTATCAACATCATTTTTGGGTTTGATCATGAGAAGCACAAAATTCTTGCTCGAATTCACCAGTCTTTTCATCCTCCTTGCATTAACAAGCGAAAGATTTGTTTTCTTGCTATGAGCTCTCACAATATATTCTACTGCATTTTTGAATAAACGATATTTATTTTCCTGTCAATGGAAGATATCTTTTCTGTCATAAAGGTATGGGCTTCCCAAAACCATGCCACAAATATCTAATGGCACAATGTCAAGCTCCACTTCATCTATGAAATTTGCAGTAATAGTGAATCTCAGTTTACACATTCTATTAACCCGCAATTGTGTATTGTCATGTACCCATCCAAGTGGATACAGCTTATGATTTGGAATAGTTTCCATATTTAAACTCTTGAAAATGTTTTGAGAGATAAGATTGGCTTGAGAGCCGCTATCAAACCGCGTGTCAATCATGTTATGTTTCGATATAACCCTTATTTTAAACAGTTTTATTCTCCTCTTTTTATTTGGAGTTTAATTTTGTGACTCTGAAGAACTAGTGTTGGCAATGGATTCTTTTCTTGCTAACCCCATGGCTGTGATTTTAGTTTCATCACCTGAATCAGGTCCCAAATCCTATTGAATAGTTGTGGTTTTCTTGTGTTTTCCCTTGTTGTTGTTTCTTGTTGGTTTCATTTCAGGATGAATCTTCCAATAGTGAGCTTCATCGTGACCCTCTCTGGAATGGTGTTTGCATGTAATTTTCTCTCCTTCTTTTTTGATAGATGAATTTTTCTTTGCCTTCCCTTTGAAAGGCTTTTCTTTTCCTTTACTCTTAAATGAATTTTTACTTCCTTCTTCTCAGGTATCTTTCCCTCTTTCTCAAGATGAGTGGCTTGCACATACACATCATCTATATTACTAGGATTAAACATTAAGATAGTATTCCTAAGGTAACTGTGTAAACACCCTATGTACTTCAGCAAAGTGTATTGTGACTACAAATCTAAACCTAACATCAGAGACCTTTTTCTTAATTCTTGGGTGTAATCTTGCACATTGTGACCTTTAAGTTGTCTAAAGCTCTACCAATTCATGATGGATTTCTGCATATAAGTTAGAGGGTAGAATTGTCTTTTGATTCCAGCAATGAAATCATTTCAAGAAATAGAGATCTTACCATTTTTTTTAATCTCCTCTTGGGTCTTTGATTCCCACCATACAAGTGTTGCACCCTCCATTCTCAACAAAGCTAACTGAATCTTTAGGTCATCCTCTTGAAGGTTTTGAATCCTGCAATAGACCTCCAACTGATGAATCCAATTATCAAGCTTATCTGCATTCACTTCACCATTATACATGTGATACTCGAATTTAACGTCAAGTTTTAGAAAAGGTGATTTACCAGTTCCTTTTGAAGAATGATGATGAGTATGAGTAAGGTTGTATTAATGGAAGAGTGTGAAAATGCTTGTGAAGTAGAAGATGAAGAATATGGTGGAGAGGGTGGTGGTTTGTCTCCATCCCCATTACCTTCTTTTCCATTACCTCGTCCTGAGGAGCCTTCTCTGTTAGGAGGTTTGGAACTTTCTCCTTGTAATCTACTATTCCTCTCTTCATAGAAAACCTTCACCATATCTGTCATATCAAAGAAAGCCTTTCTGAAGGTCTTTTCATCTTCTGTCAAGTTTTTAGGTTCTCCTTCATGAGACATGATCTCTGGAGTTTCAACTACAACTTGAGGCTGAACTGGTGTTAGAGATTGTGGCAACCTTTCTCTTCTTCCCCATGACCCAACTTCAAGGCTTCCAACCAGATTTCCTTCACCTCTTTTGAGTTTTAACCTTGTAAGCATGACATAAAATTGTAAACAATTAAATCCTTCTTCCACAAATAAAACCCTAGTTCTCTTATACCAAATTGATCTAATTTAGAATATTAGTTTGCAGTGCTAAGATCTTCCTCATATTATAAATAAAATGCTTTCATTGTGCTTAAGGATTCATCAAGTTTTTTAAAGTAAAATGAAGAGTTTTTATGTTAATTTTATGACAAATTTAACATAAATCAGAATCTGAACAACATGATAAACATGTATAGAACATCATCAAAAACACATTACAACAATAACATGATAAAGGAGTTCACCCCTTCTGGGCTACGTCTCCTTGGTCTAGCTTCCAGTGGCTTGGACCTCTCTATTATGTTAAAAAATGTAAAAATATGTGTTTACAATGCTCAAATGCTTTTGAAACCTACTCCAATCAGTACAGAGTACTAAAAAATGGCTATCTAACTTCTTTTTTCCACCAATTTGGTGGAAAAGTGAAGAAGTTGTGACTTCTCCTAGCTCTCCCACTATTTGTCCCACATAATTCTCCACATCCGACAGGAACTGACATTTTCACTCCAAAAATTCGCTAATTGAGGGAGAATTTTTCCACGTGGTGGGACTTAATCTGTCAGCACTGACCCTCTTATCATAAATCACAATTGGCAGATTTATGTGGGCTTATGGCCTATGAAAATGGTGGAAATGTGCGATTGCGATATCGGAAAATCCGACAAGACATTAAACTACAACTGATAATTTATCTAATCTGAATCCTTTTGCTAATCGTAATCGTGGAGTACCGAGGGTTTTTTTATGTGCAAGACTCTACCCTATTTGTGACATGTGATTGCGATATCCCATCACAACTTGGTACCTGTCGGGGGTTGATTCTCCATAATGCCTTCCCTATTGCCAAGTGCGATTGTGATTTATCGCATCATGACCCTTACCTTGCTTGGGGACAATTATTTAACACATTCCACCCGTGACATGCAATTTGTGATATGCAGGGGCCAATAGTGGCTTGCCACTTGGTGCCTCCTCATTCAATGAAGGACCTTGCCACATCATCCAATTCTACCTTGTAAGCAAGTCAAATCTAAGCTTTGAATTGCTCTAACTTATGCATACGAGCTCAGATTTGAGTGTCGTTCACACCATTAGAATGAAAATGATGAGCTCTTCAATTTGAAGCTAAGATTAACAAAATTATGATACTTTTATTTTTTAGCATAATTTTGAGCACCTGATCAATTTGGGTCAAGGAAATCAACTAGACTTATTGTTGGCTAGTTCTCTAAATGGAAATTCCCACCCATTTTTCATGTACCTTCCTTGCTTGTGAAGAACAAAACATGAGATATAACAAAATTCAACAACCTCCCTTTTTGGATATTACACCATAAGAGCGAAATATTTAAGTGTGCAAAGATTATCAAGGTAGTAGATATGACAAAAACCTAAAATGCATACAAGCCTAGGTATCGAAGAATGCATGTTTTTTTATGTATTTACTTCTTGACAAATCCATTCCATCATAGTCTTCATAGATCTCTCAAATGCAGTTAAGAAATCTAGTGTCTTTTTTATTGCTTCTCCTTCTTGAAAGTAGCAGCCCCTGTGAAACGCTCTTTATCAATCCATATGGAAAACCTAAGGTGAAAATTCCAACAAGGAATAAGTTTTTAAAGTTTAATAAAATATGGAATGCATGGAAATAATTGTGATGTTTTAAATTAGGATTTCTTATTTGCCAATTTAATTTTTTTAGGAAAAATACCAAGAAGTAGCCCCAAAAACATTTTATGGTGCTTTGTGTTAGAGAAAGGATAACCATTAAGGTATTCTTATTTATGGGTATGAACATACACCCAACATAAACTATGTAGTCTTCCATGATTAAGGCCTTCAAGTGAATAACATAGAATCAAAATGAAACAATTGCATTGCATTCAAACTACAAAATAAAAGCATACCCTCTGAAGGTCTTCTCAAAGTTCCACCAATGCCCTGTGTTGAAGACTAGAATATCTGTATCCTTTGAATATTGAGATGTCCAGTCAGCCATATCCAATTTTAGTGTAATTTTAACTCAGGGGGAGAGCTTTAGGAGGACAATCTTGCAAAACCCAAAATGGTGCCCTATAATATTACACAGTGTAATTGAACTCCTCGAATTTGAAGGACATAAATCCCTTGTGCTTTGAAATGGGGCTTCCATTGACCTCATATATTTGGAGTTCATTTGGAACTTCCTAAGATAGCATGCAAATGACAGATTCCCATTGTTTCTTCTGATTGAATCACCAAAAACGACTGCTCGATGGTTTCATATCCTATTTAGCATGTTTCTTGCATTAAAGTTGATATCACATAAAAGGAAATTAGTTCATACAAAAAATATATATATGTCGACAAAGTACCAGACTATGCTCAATTCTCTTTAAAATTATAATCGTGTTCAATCTGAAACTTTGTTAAAATTTTGGCATCAAAGAGAAAAAACATTAGTAAAAGACTACCAATCAAATTAAACAAACAATGTCAGCATAAGAATTACATTGGTCCTAATATGTACTTTCTTGAAGCACATAACATCAACATAAGATAAGACGTCCATTGGTATCTTTTTTATCCTTCTTGAATAGAACAACACAGGAGATATAATATTGTCATGCAACTCTTTCATATTATTCTTGGTATGAATATTATTTTTTATTTTTATTAGCCTCGGGGCTCAAATGCATCTACATTATTATTAGGCAACCATGTTCTTACTATGCCTTGAAATGTATATCCATACTAATTGAAATTCTAGATCAAAATCAGGTCATCTATTTCTCCAAACTAATATTAACATTAGGGCACAAATCTATTGACCTGGGATTATTGTAGCCCAAAGGTTGCCACCACCATTTCATGTAAAATTTATCTAGCCTCTTATTATCTTGGCATCGAAACTTGGGATCAATAAAAGGGTAGTAGGGGGGCCTGGTAAAGGTGATATGATTCATCCCAAACTCATGATCCAACATGGAAGTAACATTGATTAAAAATCTGTGAATACTCAATCTTGGGAAGATCGAAGACGTTCGTAATATCAGATGTCTCTTTCACAATAGTAGAATTTTCTGGAAAACGAGTGTGTTTCCCTTCCTCTTTGAGAATCCTAAACCCTACAGGTATTTCCCCAATGTTGATGTGCACAAAGCAGAAGAAAAATAAAATGGGGGAAGACAAGCCAAATATACTCACATTGCAAACTTGTGGGTCTATTTAGAGTTGCAATATAGCCATTTGAATCTCTAGGGAGAGCTAAAATACATTTCCATGGATAAAAAATGAAACCATTTACAGGGTTCCCTCTGAACTATATTTTTACTACTACTTTTCCTCAACGTCAGGACTCTATTTTATACAAAATATGCATTAGGAAGGAATCCATTATCTAGGGCTAAATGCTCGATTGTTTCCTAAGCCATGTTCTAGAAACAAACGCTAACAAAAGGAATAACATCGTGTTCTTCTTGATTCAATTCCAAGACATGCTAAAATTCATTTGAGTTTCCCAATATAGAATGACTAAACATACCCAAAGGGTTGTCTTTCTCTGTGTAGCATGTCTGTGTTAGAATTTTCCACATGGGCTTGTCTAAAAAGCTCTGCAAACATTTAAAATTTTCCAGCAATGACCCACTATCGGCTCCTTTATACTATCTACCAGACTCACAACCATTTAGCCTTAGGAATCCTAGATCTGGTATATACACACACACACACACACACACACACACACATATATAGATACATATATGTGTGTGTGTGTGTGTGTGTGTGTGTGTGTGTGTGTGTATCATCGAACAAAGGAAGGTCCAAGCTTTGAAATTGGTCCATCTTCCTATAGTTCCAATTCTTAAATGAATACTTCTACCTCTACGAGATCATATGATTTTGGAAAAAAGTGAGCCTTCAGATTTCAACTTGACGCAGGTCTTCCTTTCGTCTAGAGAAGTTGTCCTTCCGGCTACAAAAGAACATGAACATGATTAGGGATTGAGTCAAGAAATGAGAGATAACCATGTGGCAGTTTTTAATTGGAAGTAGGATGACAAAAATGAACACCTGTGATTGACTGGGATGAACAGGGTTTGCCCACCCTAAGCTCACAGTGAAAGATGCATATCGGCGTAAAAACGCTATTGAAAGATAAACATGTTTACATTTATTTACATTGGTCTACATTATATAATACATGACGTTGTTGAATAACATACATGTTTACATTTATTTTCATCCTTGTTGGCCAAATTGAAAGAATGTAGCATACCATATATCTCAAAGGAGTCGACAATTTGGAGAAGAGCAGAAGGGAGCTTCAAGATTGGCGGTGACTAAGAATGGCTCAGCTAGGGTTTTCAGCAGCTCCATAGAATCACAAGTTGGTGCAACCAGAGTTCCTGGACCCCCCTCGGTGCCTGCTCTCCCAGGTTCTTACCCTGTGGTTAAATGGTCCGTCTTGTGGGATTCGCGTTGCTTCTCCTTTATGCAGATCTCTGCCGGCAGAGGGGCGGCCTTCAGAACTAAAGACTTTTACCAGCTCAGCCTGACCCGCGTCGGCTCTGGCCAGGAACCCAGCAGGGGTATCTGCACAGCCAAGACTGGTGTCCGCTTCCTGATAGCGGCACAGCTTGTGGTCCCTCTGCTCGAGAGCTCTATTTCGCTCTTATTGTCAGTTTCTAGCCCCTGTTCGCCCCCCTTTTCTCAGAACAGCTCCTCGGCGAGAAGCTAGGCCACATTTTTTGTTCCTCTTCCCTCGAGTCAGCTCATTTCCGAGCGTCATTCAAGGAATGAAAGCCTAAATCTGCTTCTAGGAAATCCTATTCTTAGAATATCTGAGATTGGCCAGCGCAGGGAGGATGCATTGCAAGTGTTCGACGGAACACTTCAAAGAGAGATGACTTCTCGGCATGGGTCTCTCCAAAATTGTCGTGAGAAGCTGCTTCTAGTAGCAGTACAGCCACGGCTCAGCACAGCAGAAGACATAACAGTAAGCTTCAGAATGGACGAACCTCCTCTCAAGCCTTGCCAAGAGACTAAGACCGCTTGCTTCCCAGCACAGGGAAATGCAATACATGCACAGAATGGGCCCCTGTCAAGCCTTGCTTGCAATGGAAAGCAGACCTCGAAGCATTCTGAATCTTTCCAGATTTTTTTAACGCTTTTATCAGGCAAAACTATGCTTCTGTGGGTGTGCCCCTCAGATCTCGTGCAGGACCTCAAGCAAAATTTGGACTGCAGGCTGGGGATTCCATCTGCTTCTCAAAGGCTCCTCTTCAAAGGTAAATAACTTGAAGATCTCATGCCCCTTTCTTATTATGATATTCAAAGCAATGCTTCCATCATCCTATCCCTTCATTTGAGAGGGGGAGCAGCTGGACAGTCATCTTCAGCAGCAGCGTTTTCTTACAAAGATGTTGTCCATGCTCAGAAACCCAAGAATGCAGATCCACCAGTCCAAGGTCCAAAACCTTTTTTGGTGGACAGGCTGGAGGAAACCCCCTCCATAGATATCACGCATCCAACAATGGACAGGTAGTTCCAGTTGTTTGCTGAATTTGGTATTATCTGCAGGTTCAATGGGCTCTGGCCAAGCACAGCAGATCTATACAAATGGGTTCACTCTAACTGGACCAACAACTGCAAGGTTCTCTTCTGCTCTAAAGGTTTCTTCATTGTAGTCTTTGTTGACAGTGAGGATTATCAAAGAGATTTGACGGAAGGACCCTAGTTCTGGGACTCTGCTAGGCTCTTCTTAACCCCATGGTTCCCAGACTTTGATCCCTACACAGCTGTCATTACCAAGCTTCCCATTTGGGTCAGACTTCCCAACCTCCCAGTTCATCTGTGGCACTTTGTTGTTTTTGAAGGAATCAGTAACACCTTAGGCCACTTTCTAGCCACAGACACATCCAGAGGGGAAAAGGGCATCTACACCTTCGCCAGAATCTGTGCAGAAATAGATATGAGTAAAGGTTTACCAGAGCAGATCATTCTCAAGGTTGGTGACTTCTATTGGACTCAGACCCTGGATTACGAGAACACAGCTTTCCGATGCAGACATTGCCATCTCACAGGGCACCTTCACAGAATGTGCCCAACACTCCCAACCCAAAAGAAGAAGGCCGCTCCTAAGCCGAAATCCAAAAGCTGGAAGCCTAGTGACCCTCCCCCCATGGATGATTTCAGTTCCAATTCAGATGAAGAGGAAGTGAATGAGGACGAGATGGATGCTTCGCTTGCACAGGACCCACCCCCTACAGGTCCTGAGGAGCTACCTGCCCCTCCGCTCTCATAGAAGCGATCTCTTGAGACCTCTCCTTCAGACTCAGACAAGGAGGTCTCCCCGTCTGCCCAGCATAGATTGCTAGTTCTTCCATCCATACAGGATCAACTTGGATTGATCAAAGTTGGTAAGAAGAAAGGAAAAAAGGGTCGAACTGTGAATTCCACTCAAGCTGGGTAGAATCCCCAGTTGCGCTCTTGCTTCCCAGCCAATCTGTTTTCTTCTTGTTTAGCATTGCTCTCTTCTTGTCTACTCCTCAGAGTCGAGGTGGATAGTTAATCCTTGCCGGCTGCCCTGTTTCTTTGGGGTTCTGGAGGAGGTATTTTGGTCAAGTTGTATTGTTCGGTGCAAAGCTTCGGGCTCTAGTCAGCCCAGGCAGTCCTTTTGTACAATATTTTTTGTTTCTTAATACAAATTCTTACTTACAAAAATAAAATAAAAAAATGTAGTATACCAATAAAGCATGAGCACCTAAATGAATTGGTGGCAGGTGCTTCACACAGAAAAAATAAGAGTCTCCATAAAAATTGAGGAAAGAATCGAAAGAAAACCAAATACTTTGATGCTAGTGCACTGTAGTGGCTGTATTTTCAGTCTCGTGTGAGAGAATTGTTTGGGGAGCTACCGAAGGCTCCTAACTATGAAGAATTATGAAAAGAGATCTAGCTTTCTTTTTTTCTCTAGGAGTTCCAGATGTAAGAAGATTATACAGAGAAGGCATCAATGATGGAAATCTCGGCAATTTATTAACAATTTTGTCTCTTCCACTGCAATACAAGGATATAAAAATAACAACACAATTCTCCTTGTATTTAGGTGAAGTAGAACTCAATATTAGAAGGCTGGCAATTGGAGGGATTGAAGAGGTTTCACAAATTGCAAGAAATCCCTCTAGTTGATTTGCAAGAACAACAAGAACAAAAACTAAATTATTTGTAAGACTCGCCATGTCATCTTCCAATGCATTAATTAACATAGGAGCTGCCCCATATGTTATTACCTGCGAAACATTTCCATGAAAAATTGAAAGATTAAACAAGCCAGTAGTTGCATCCCTCTTGCCTCTAACAGTTCGATTGTGGAGAAAATTTATCAAGGTTGGAATGGCTTCTGGCCTCTCTCCAATTAATTTATTAAATTCATCAATAGAGGAAAGGCTGAAGAGCATTGCAGCGAAATTCTCCCTCACCTCTGTACTGCAACCATTACTTAGAACATTGATCATGGGCAGTAAAGCAACAGATTGCATTCTTTTAGATTTGTTCCTCTCATAAATAGATAAATTTAGGACTGTAGTTACCACATTTTCTTGAACTTTGGTATCATGGGAAGATAGCATCCATACAAGAAAATGTATGGCTCCTACCTCTGCAATGCAATTTCTATTTTCCATGTTGCATTTAGAAAGAAGCATGAGTTCATAAGCTACCTACCTCTTCGATTCAAAGGATCCTATATTTTCTCTATAAGGAAATACACATTCATCTTTGCAGCTTCTATAGATACCTTAGCACTCATGGTGCTTTCCATTGAGAGCGTGATATGGAATAAGATTTGTATGCAAAATTTTATGTCCATTCTTCAGACAAGTAGAGTGTCCTTCCTCTATCCATCTGGTAATGGAATCTAATTCATACATTTTCCCAGCATAAAAAATGACTAGTTCTCTCATCAATCAAGTGAGATCGAACATCTGAAATCATCTGGAATAACATGGACATCCTCTGCTCTGGAAACTCTATGTTCACTTGATGGCTGTAATTTTGCATCAAATCCCATCTCTGTAACCCCAAATAGGACACACTTGCAATAGCTCATGAAACCAATCAAACTATGAATCATTGAAACATTTTGATCCGCACCTACCTTATTTTGATTTCTCATCTATTCTTCCAACAACTCTATCTCTCTTAAACAATCCCTTGCATTCTTCAGATGGAGATCATCAAGAATTTTTTTGAGTTTAGATTTCTTCAGGGTCACCACCTTCTCGAACTGATCAAGAACGTCAAGCACATCTCTGCAAAGTTGTTCTTCAGCCATATCAATGAAAATTTTAGCTCTTTTTCCCTGACTATGAACCAACTTAATTTTCTCCTTAACCTCGTATGTGACATCCAATAATATCAAGTAAAGTACATCCAATGCAGTAGCCATGTCATGCGTTAGAACATAAAATTTATTTTATATTTCCTTAGTTTGCATCACCAACTAAACATCTCTACTACAGTCCTCCAATAAATATTTTATGTTCTGGAAAATAATATATAGGTTTATTAATCATAGCAAAGTGGAGAGAGGCAGTGAAACCCCCACATCTCTGACTTCTTCAAAAATCATAGAAAAAACCTTATTTTTCGTATAATGGACATTTCATTTATCCTTTGGCATCCTATAAGCTTCTCGTAACATATTATTTGTTCAGCAAGAGGAAGTAAAGCTTGTATAAAGATACACTAGAAATGTCCAATATAGGTACAAATATAGGACCTCTTAAAAATATAGGACCTCGCCTAACTTTTCCTAAGAAACCAATCATTGTCTAAGAAAGCCATCTATTTCCCCAATATAAACCAGAATCTAATGCCTAATATATATGTATATAACACTTTCCCCTAAAAACCTATAGTTTTCCTAATTCACAAATATTTTATGATATTTAACCTTGAACTATACAATTTATGCTTACAAAGCTTATCTTGGACTCCAACTATTTGTACATTGTTTTACCTCTAAATGCAACTGTATTTTAATTTGTATGGGCTAAATTTGGCCTTAAATAATGGTATTTAATCTAAAAATTGCAACAATGTTACTAGAGGTTAGAATTATAAGAATCTAACATAAGCTATGAAATTGCAAGAATTTAACCTAAGATTGTGCAATTTGAACTGAGGTTATCCAATTTAAAGTGAAATCTGTTGGGGATTTTTCTGGTAAAATCCCAAAAACAAACAAACAAACTGCACACAGAGACATTGCTCTGTTTCTTTCCAGGATCTTAGCACAGGGAAGCTTGAAAAATTTCTGAGAACAGAATATTACACACCCATAAAAAGCTTTGTATTCATTAAAATAAAATTCCTCATACAAGATTCATCCTCTTTCACTCAAAGGGATTCACCAAAACATTTTAACAAAATTACTCTGTCTCCTTTGAAATTTTACACCACTGTGTGCAAAAAATTCTTTTACATTCACTGCTGTGTGAAAACAAAAATTACAAGGATTTACTGCGGTAAAAGAAATTCCTTACATCTGCTCTGCTGCAAATATTTTTACCACGCACTGCTATGCATTTTTCATTCCATTACATAAGTCCACTTTTACATTCACACT
This sequence comes from Pinus taeda, assembly GCA_000404065.3. Classification (NCBI taxonomy): domain Eukaryota; kingdom Viridiplantae; phylum Streptophyta; class Pinopsida; order Pinales; family Pinaceae; genus Pinus; species Pinus taeda. The sequence goes on from APFE030031482.1 coordinate 49,674, forward strand.
GTTGTATGTGTTTTTCACCTGCACATTGCTTCCCTTGTTTTTCTATATTCACTACTTTGCATTGTTGTGCATTTTCATTCCAAAATACAATTGACAAAAAAAACATTACAAAGCGTTTTACATGTTCAGTAAAACAAAAACTTAAACCCTTGAATTTAAAACAATATAATTAAAAACTATATGCTTATGCCCATACCTATTTTAAATTCGCCATACCTCCCTAGGAAATAAAAACATTAAAATTAAAAGCTTTTACCAATACTCTACAAACACATTTAAGTTGCCTTTATGTTTCACTGGCGGTCAACACAAATTTTTTTTTACGGCACGTCAAATTCATTTGCTGGCAGCTTGATTGCAATCGACGGTGGATAATGATGAACTCAATCGGACGGTTCAAAACAATATCGGGAGACCCTTTGTTACCGAACTTTACGTCCCAATGGAAAGTGGTTTTGCTGAAAGTACATTTGACGTGTGGCAAAATATTATTGCATCAGGCGTGCTTGTACGAAAACCACCTTCACAACAAAAGCGATCCGATGAGCTTTGATGGTTTTCGGGAGCTGTTTTGGGTGAATTAAATGCTGCTCGGTTCAACTAACGCGTAGTTAAAATTACGATTTCAACACTCCCCTTTAATTTCAACTGTTGGGCATTCAGTCATACCCAGACACTTTCTCAAAAATTCGAAGCTTTTCTGGTCCAATGGCTTTGTCAAAATGTCTGCAACTTGTTCCTGAGTCCTGCAATGTTGTAAGACAATTTCTCCATTGCTTACCAATTCCTTGATGTAGTGAAATCTTGTGTCAATGTGTTTCGTTCTCTTATGAAACACTGAATTCTTTGATAATGCAATAGCTGAGCTATTGTCACAAAAAATCACTGTTGCTTTTGCCTGCTCCTGGCCTAAGCTCCTCAACATCCTTCTCATCCAAACTGCTTGACATGCTGCTGCTGTAGCTACCACACATTCTGCCTCTGCTATAGACGATGCCACGATAGGTTGTTTCTTAGAAGCCCATGAAATGGCTCCTGAACCCATGTGAAAAACATAACCGGAAGTGCTTTTCCGATCATCCACACTTCCAGCCCAATCACTATCAGTGTATCCCACTAAATTTGAACATTTTGAGGTAGTATATAAAATCCCAAGTCTTTTAGTACCTTTGACATACCTCAAAATTCTTTTTGCTGCTTGCCAATGTGCTTCCTTTGGCCTCTCCATGAATCTGGAAATTAAACTAACAACAAACATTATGTCAGGTCTAGTTGCAGTTAAATACATAAGACTGCCAGCTATACTCTTGTACAAGCTAGGACCAAAATCCTTGCTGATGTCCTCTTTGCTGAGTTTTAATCCCATTATTGTGGAAGTGATCGTTGCCTTGCACTCTTGCATATTAAATATGCCCAACACTTCATTTACATATTTTTCTTGATAGATAAAAATTCCATTTTCATTTTGATCTACTTCTATTCCTAAGAAGTATCTCAGCAAACCCATGTCAGTGATTTCAAATTCGTCTTTCATGACTGTTTTGAAATTTTCAATAAGATAAACATCATTGCTTGTGAAAATAACATCATCAACATACAACACACCAATTAACAATTTACCATCTTTTCCTTTGATGTAGATTGTGGTTTCTCCCTCACATTTGTCAAACTCATTTTCCAGTAGATAGGAATCTATCCTACTATACCATGCTCTTGAGGATTGCTTCAACCTATAAAGAGCTTTCTTCAATCTGCATACTTTGCGTTCTTGGGCTTTCTTTTCATAGCCTAGAGGTTGTTCAATATAGACCTCCTCTTTGAACACTCCATTTAGGAATGCTGACTTCACATCCATTTGGTAAACTTTCCACTTGTTTTGTGCTGCTATGGACAGCATTGCTCTCACAGTTTCCATTCTTACAACCGATGCGAAAGTCTCCTCATAATATCTCCCATACTACTGCTTGTACCCTTTGACAACCAGTCTTGCCTTGTGTCTTTCAATTTTTCCTTCAACATTTCTCTTGGTCTTATAGACCCATTTAACTCCAATGACTTCTTTACCTTTTGGTAGCTCAACCAACTCCCATGTTTTGTTTCTCTCTATGGCATTCATTTCCGCATCCATAGCTTCTATCCATTTCTTATCTTTAATTTCATCTTCGAAATGAATAGGATCATCAACATGACAATATAATGCAAACAAGGAATTCATACCTTCATTTGCTGCCTCTTACTCATAAATGTCACTTAAATTTCTGAACTTCTTGCCTCTTTCATTTGGTGTGCAAGTGCTTGAAGAATCACTTGAATTTTTTCCTTGTGGTGTGCTTGGAGAAGCACTTCCATTTCTCCTCAAGGGTGTTGCTTGCTGCCCTTGTGTTGGCACTGCTGTTTGGGGATGTGTTTCAGCCATCTCCTCATCATCTTCATCATGAGACAAACAGTTTTTAACATTCACTGTTTTCTCTATGCTTCCATCCCAAGCTTCCTCCTCAGTGAATTGAACATCTCTGCTCACAAAGAATTTCTTGGTAGATGGGATATACAACCTGTATGCTTTGGATTCCTCACTGTATCCAATGAAAATACATTTCTCCCCTTTGCTGTCCAACTTCCTCCTTAGCTGATCTGGAATGTGTGCATAAGCCACACATCCAAAAACTTTTATGTGGGTGACTCCTTGCTTTCTCCCACTCCATGCTTCTTCCGGCACTCTGTTCATCACTGCTTTTGTAGGACACCTGTTCAAAATATACGCTGCACAATTTACAGCTTCAGCCCAATAGTCATTTGGTAAATGCATTGCCTTTAGCATGCTCCTCACCATATCCATGATGGTCTCGTTCTTCCTTTTAGCAACTCCATTTTGTTGTGGGGTGTACCTTCCTGTAAACTGCTTGTGTATTCCATTTTCTCTACAAAATCATAGGAATTCCTTGGAGATATACTCACCTCCTCTATCAGTTCTTAGAACTTTGATATGCAGCCCACTTTGATTTTCTACAAGTGCTTTGAAATTGCGAAATTTTTCAAACACTTCACTTTTGTTTTTAAGGAAATATACCCAAGTTTTTCTAGTAAAATCATCAATGAATGTTAGAAAATATTAGCTGCCTGCTAGTGATGGAGTTTGCATCGGTCCACATACATCTGAGTAAACAATCTCTAAGGGTGCGTTTGCCCTTATGCTTTTCCGTGATGGAAAACTTTCTGTGTGTTGTTTCCCCAATATGCAACCTTCATAAACACTGTCCGGTTTCTCTATCAATGGTAATCCTCTTACCATTCCTTTTCTGCTCAACAAATTAAGACCTCCAAAGTTGAGATGACCAAATCTCAAGTGCCACAACCAATTTTCATCCTTTGGCACGCTTTGGTAAGCCTCTTGGGTAACTGCTGTAATAACTTCTTTGTTTTTCAAATCTGCTCTAATTCTAAGAAGGAACATTCTGTTCTTTGTCATCTTCACTTCAGCAATGCATCATTTGCTGGGTGCCCTATCCATGATGGTGCATACATCATTCACAAAATAAACATTGTGACCCTTATGGACAAGTTGTCCAATACTCAAGAGGTTACATCTCATTCTAGGGACATAGTAGACATCTGCTATGGTTTTCTTTTCACTCTTCTTTGTAAATATTTTGACTTCTCCATTTCCCATAACAGAAATTTTGCTATCAGTCCCAAGTGTGACTTCTGATTTCACATTTTGATCTAAAGCACAAAACAAAGCTATGTTTCCTGTCATATGGTTGCTACAACCTGAGTCTAAAAACCATATGGCTTCACTGTTTGTTTCATCCATGTTACAAGCTAATAAAACATTATCTTGGCTGATATTTTCTCTAGTGACATTGGCATTTGGTCTATTACTCATATCATGCTGCTTCTTCCTACATTCATTGGCATAGTTCCCATATTTTTTGCAATAATAACATTGGACATTGGATTTATCATACCTTTGTCCTTAAGCATGATGTTGGCATCTTTGTTGGCTACTGCCTTGGCCTTGGTTCTAATTTGGATTGCTGCCTCTTCCTTGAGCATTTGCTGGACTATTCCTTCCACCTCTATTCTGGCTTCTGCCTCTTCCTCTTTTGTTTACTCTGCCTTGACCTCTTCGTCTTCCAAAAGACATCTGGGTCTTGAAGGCTTGCTCTAGAGAAGAGTTTTCATTTCTACTCAACCTCTGCTCATGTGTTATCAGTGATGCATGGAGTTCATCAACTGAAAAGTTTGAGAAATCCTTTGTCTCTTCTATGGTTGTGACAATCACATCAAACTTTGAAGGTAGGACCCTCAAAAGTTTCTCCACAATCCTCCTTTCTTCAAGAACTTCTCCATGAGTCCTCATCTATGTGACTAATCCAATCACATGTGTGAAGAATGAGTCAATATTGTCTGACTCTTTCATGCAAAGATTTTCAAAATCTCTCCTTAGCAACTGTTGTTTTGTTGTCTTCACTTTCTCCATGCCTTGATAGGCTGTCTTGAGCGTTTGCCATGCTTCTTTGGATGTCTTAGCTACTGCTATCCTTGAAAACACACTCTGTTCCACTGCTTGATACAAAAATACACGGGCTTTTGAATCCTTTCTCCTATTGCTCTTCAATAGATCTTTCTCTGCCTGAGTTAACCTATTAAACTCATTTTCATCTGTTGGTTCTTCAAAACCATCTTCAACTAATTCCCATAAATTTTGACAGGCAAACAGGGCTCTCATGGTTATTTCCCAATAGTCATAGTTTTTCCCATTGAACTGTAGGAATTGAGGATTAAACATACCCATGTTGGTGCTGTTGCTGGCCATTCTAGCACTCTAAACTATGATTCAAATAACTAACTTTGTTTCTTTTTTTTAAGAATGCTCACTGTTTCTTCAGCAGTAACACAAGAAACTAATTTGAGAAATACCTGGATCCTCTTCACTGAGTCTTCACTTTGCTGGAGAATATTTACTGCTGCAACAAAAAACTCCTCCCTTCAGCTTCTTTGACACCTTCAAAGAGCTTGGACGTGCTCTGATACCACTGTTGGGGATTTTTCTGGTAAAATCCCAAAAACAAACAAACAAACTGCACACAGAGACAATGCTCTGTTTCTTTCCAGGATCTTAGCACAGGGAAGCCATGGAAGCTTGAAAAATTTCTGAGAACATAATATTACACACCCATAAAAAGCTTTGTATTCATTAAAATAAAATTCCTGATACAAGATTCATCCTCTTTCACTCAGAGGGATTCACCAAAACATTTTAACAAAATTACTCTGTCTCCTTTGAAATTTTACACCACTGTGTGTAAAAATTTCTTTTACATTCACTGCTGTGTGAAAACAAAAATTACATGGATTTACTGTGGTAAAATAAATTCCTTACATCTTCTCTTCTGCAAATATTTTTACCTCGCACTGCTATGCATTTTTCATTCCATTACATAAGTCCACTTTTACATTCACACTGTTGTATGTGTTTTTCACCTGCACATTGCTTACCCTGTTTTTCTGTATTCACTACTTGGCACTGGTGTGCATTTTCATTCCAAAATACAATTGCTTCCCCTGTTTTTCTATATTCACTACTTCGCACTGCTGTGCATTTTCATTTCAAAATACAATTGACAAATAAAAAAATTACAAAGCATTTTACTTGTTCAGTAAAACAAAAACTTACACCCGTAAATTTAAAACAATATAATTAAAAACTATATGCTTACGCCCATACCTATTTTACGGCACGTCACACAAATTTTTTTTTACGGCACGTCAAATTCATTTGCTGGCAGCTTGATTGCAATCTAGGGTGGATAATGATGAACTCAATGGGAAGGTTCAAAACAATATCCGGAGACCCTTTGTTACCGAACTTTACGTCCAGATGGAAAGTGGTTTTATGAAAGCCACCTTCACAAACAAAAGCGGTACGATGAGCTTTGATCTCTAAGTTTGATCACTATTTCTGCTATTTAACACCTAACCATACAGTCTAACTTGAAATCTAATTCACTAATAGTTTGTAGAGACTATCCCGTAGTTCTTTTGGATTTCTTGTCTCCTTCTAAGGTCTCGTACACCAATACATATATGTACAAAAGGTTACTATGATATCTACAGCTTCATATTTCAACCTTAGGAATTCATTAAGAATACTGCAATATCTACAGCTCTGGCCTACATTTTTTTTTCTTTCAACCTAGGGTTTTGAAGCTCAATAAATAAAGAAAATTGAAATATGTTCCAGACCAGAACTCGAATATCCGGCTCTTTTTACTTAATCTTTCGTCCAAACACTCACATAAAAACAAAATAAAGAACAGCGCAAGAGGCATTTATCGTGCAAAATCCGTTGTGCTGGACAAGAAAGGATCTCGGTTCGATCGAACCAATTTCTTGTTTAAATGATCACTTTGAAGCTCGGAGCGAAACTCCTTAGCAGTGAAGCATCCATATATCCAATCAATACAAAGGATTTGTCAACATGTTTAAGTCAATGTCAGTAACCTCTCGACTCTAATATGTCATCTAGTGTTCGATGCTTTTTCCACTTCAATGTCAAAAAATTCTCTCTGGATCTGATCATCCTTTTTCATTCGTGCATTTTCTGACATTAACTTTTTCTGGCCTCCGCCAGATCTCATGGCTAAGGATTTCCCCTCTCAGCATCCATTTTCAGAGATTAAATATTTCTTGCCACTGTATATTGTATATTGTCGAACAGATGGTCCAAGCTTGTGCATCAAACAGAGGAAGGTCCAAGCTTTGAAACGGATCCATCTACCTATGCTTCCAGTTCTTAAACAAATGGTTCTACCTCTATAGGATCATATGATTTTGGAACAAAGCGACCAGTTCTTAAAGAATGCTTCTACCTCTACGAGATCATATGATTTTGGAATAAAGAGAGCCTTCAGAGCTCAACTCGACTCAGGGCTTCCTTCCGGCCAGCAAATTTGTCCTTTCAACGACAGAACAAGATGAACCAGATAAGGGATTGAATCAAGAAATGGGAGACAACCATGTGGGAGTTTTTAATTGGAAGTAGGATGACAAAAATGAACACTTGAGATTGGCTTCAGTGAATAGGGTTTTCCTATCCCAAGCCTGCAGTGAACGATGCATATCGACATAAATATGATGTTGGTCTAGTTGTTTACATATTTTAATTTTAACAAACACATGATCAAAGCAAATATCAAAATTCCTTGATACATGAATACTTTTATTATCCTTTTCTTCTAAGGGATTATGGTTATATTATCCTCCGCTGCTAAGGAATTATAGTTATCGGCGATGAGTCAAATTACATTTCTTTATTATTAAATTGTGTGAATTTTACATCATAAAGTGTTTTTCTTATTATATATTTATTTAGGAAAAATAGTTTTTTTATATTTATCATAAAATTTTAAAAATTAAATTTCTCGATTCAATGAGATTAGATGACGCTCTTTTTCCCCAATTATCAGCATTAATAAATCAATTTGAAAAAACAAATTTCAATTATCCACTTTACAAGCTCTCACAACTTGTAATATATGTTTTTTTTTTCAGAGAGAAAAATCTTCATAGAGTTATATTGAGACAATATAAAAAGGTACATAAGATATGGCAAGGATCAGCCACCTTGCATGCATAAGCATGAATATGGATCAAAATTAACAGTCATAGGATCCCGAAAGGGATCAATGCTAACTTTCAAACCTTGTACAAATAAGGACTCAAAAGCATGAACAGCGTCTGATATACATATATAACAAAAGGAAAACAATATGCAAAATAGGAAAGCAGATGGATGAGAAGAAAAGGATCAAAATCCCGGGATGAAGAAATCCTGGATGTGACAAGAAAAATCATCATCAGAGATTATCAAAGACCAAGAGCCCGGCTCCATCGAAAGACCCTTCTTCGACAGACGGTCAGCTTGATCATTTAGGGAGCGAGGGATATGGTGAATTGATCGTTGCTTCATATTGCTCCAAAAATACATGATTCTGTTTAACCATTCAGACAGATGAGGACAACTGATGTGGCATACTCCGCGAACATGATCAATCATTGATTTCGAATGACCATAAATTGAAATGCTTTGGATATCAAAAAATACGCAAAAAGCGAGTAGCCTAGCAAGAGCCCTAGCCTCGGCCATGCTGTTTGAGCCAATCCCACCATTCAAGGAGAGAAATATTGCAACTTGTCATCCATAATGATCTGGACACCACATCCACAATTGTTGTACTACTCAGCCCCATCAAAGAAAGCACAGGGAGTAGCAATGGAGATGTCATCCGGCACATTTTTTGAATCCTTTTTCATCTTGACTTTTTCCATAGGCATCGAATCTTGAAAGGCCATTATACGCTACAGGATTGATTTAAGTGGCTCCTTTGACTCTTGGAGGATCTTTGCATTCCTCCATTTCCATAAACACCAATAGGCAATAATAAACAGAGATCGCCAAGGGTGCTTTTGCTCGCTCCACCAATGAAAAGCAACCAGTACTGATGCAAAAACTACGTGAGGAAAACCATAAAACAGGGAAAGTTCGTACCAGATCTGAAGTGAAGAGTTGAATTGGAAGAACATATGGAGATTAGATTCCTCCTCGGCCTCGCACATTACACATCTGCTCGGCCCATGCCAGGATCTCTTCCTCAGGTTCTCCCATGACAGATTCCTGTTATTAAAGACCAGCCACGAGAAGAGAATCATTTTGAGAGGGCACCCCAATTTCTATAGGCACGGGGGAAAAAGAGTGCTGGATCTTGAAGCCTTTGAAGAAATCATGTCGACATAAATGTCTTTTACACGAACAGGCATCTTAGCGTTTGGAACGGCCATATGAGATGATCAACGGTTCTAGAACGATGAATACCTAGGCGACACAAAGTCACTTTGACTGAGTTCCACACCGAAAGCAGCGGTTCAGGCAAGAGAAGATCGTGTCCTTCCTTCCATAATGGGATGGGACCACTCCAGGATGAGATCAATTTATCCCAAGTAAAACAACCATTCATGTGAAGGAAATTTAAAAGGTTTTGAGGAAAAAACATGTCGTCTCACCCACTCACTATGGGATCGATGCCGATTAATATTCGGGCACCAGTGAAAAGATTCCATCTCAAGTTCTGCAGAAAGTATTGCTCGACTTTTCTGAGGCTGAGCCAAATGGCAGACCCATGCCTGATTCCAATAGAACCCCTTATGTACCAAAATTCCAGGTCTTTATCTTGCATGTATTTTTTCCTGATAAAATGACTCCACAGACCATCACCAAAAATGCCTCTCCACAATGATTTGCATAAAAGCGCTCTCCCAAAGGATCGCATATCAAGCAAGCCCCAGCCACATATCTTCTTAGGCATAGAGATTTTGTTCAGCTTCGATAGATGAATCTTACTTTGATTTGATTTTCCACCCCATAAGAAATTTGCCGACAATCTGTTCATCTTATTAGTGATGCTTGCAGGAAGGAAGAAAATATGAGCCCAATAAATTGCTAATTGCGCTAAGACTGCCTGAGTCAAAACAAGTCTGCCTACCAGAGAGAGAGATTTAAACTCCCAACCTGATATCTTTTTATAGAACCTTTCTAATAACCATTGCCAGCCCGCAATTGAGTAGCCCTTAGCTTTTAGTTGAAAACCCAAGTATTTCAGCCCATCTTTGAGCAGACTCAGAGCAATACCAAGCAGCTCAGCAATCCAGGACAGCATTACCATGTTTGTGTCATTATGAAAAAGGGTGGATTTTTCTTTGTTGATAACTAAACTAGTAGCATTCTGGAATCTATCAAGAATTCCGTTGAGGCGGATCCAGGAAGCTCTACACAGCATGGCGAAGATGAGAATATCATCAACAAAAAGGTTGTGTGATAAATAGATGTCCTTGCATATCGTAACCGACCTGCACCTCTTTTCATCAACTGCTTTGTTAATCTGTAGACTGAGAGAGTTCATTGCCAGGATGAATAACAGTGGAGAGAGGGAACACCCCTGTCGAAGACCTCTTTCCGGCGAGAAGAAAGGAGAAGGCATTCCATTTATAACGACTGAGTAACGAACATTCTCCACACATGACATAACCCAATTGATGGAATGAGATTTTAAACCAATCTTTGCCAATAAACACCTCAAGAATTCCCAATCCAAACAGTTGTAGAACTTCTACAAGTCTATTTTTAGAATGGCTGCATCCATCTTTCTAGAAATCATTGAAAACAGACTTTCCTGAGTAATGGCAACTGCATCCAGAATGTTGCTCTCTTTTAAAAATGCATGTTAGTCCTTTGCGATAAAGGAGGCTAGAGTAGATTTCAATCTCTCTGCAATAATTTTGGAGATAATTTTGAACAAGATGTTGCATAATGATATTGGCCTAAAATCTTGGAAGGAATCCGCCTCTGCCTTTTTAGGAATCATGGCAATTAGAGTTGATGATATGATGTTGTAGATACTTTCGGACATCCGAGATGCCTCCACCATCCTCAGCAAGTCACTTTTGAAGATGTCATAAAAATGAGAGAAAAATTCTATGGGCCACCCATCTGGATGAGGGCTTTTATCTTTTTTAAAAGCTTTGATGACACTTAGGAGTTCCTCTTCGGAGATCGGCTGGAAAAAACTATCATTCGTTGCATCATCAAACATTAATGGGGCCAGTTCGATACCCCAGAGGGTATCCTGAAAATCATTAACTTCCTTCCTTTTATATTGATTTTTAAAATATCTCACAGCTTCGTTTGTGATATCCCGGTGGGAGAAATAAAAGCCGCCTCTACCATTGTTGATTCTCCAAATCGTATTTCTCTCTCGCCTGGCACTAGCAAAATTATGAAAAAATCTAGTGTTTCAGTCACCGTCCTTTAGCCAAATAGTTCTGCTTTTGAGCCTCCATGAAGCCTTCTCCTGGTCCAGAAGCTTTTGTTTTCTTATTTCCAGATCTCTTATGAGGCATTTGATGTTGAGAGGGAAATCATTAGCATCCAAAGCACTTAACATACTGTCCATTTCCTTTTGAATGTCTGGAAGTGCCTGTCTATCCTTTTTCCTTTCTTGGTATTGCCATTCCTTTGCCACCTTCCTCAGAGATGCCAATTTTTCTCGAAAGGTCATGAAAGGGAAAAGGTCTCACATCGAAAGATCCTTCCACGAATTTGAAATGATTTCATTGAACTCTGGATCCTCAAGCCAAATTTTGTTAAACTTAAAGGGGTAACCCAGCCTGAAGCCCTTCTCCCGCCAGCCGAGGAATATAGGTCTGTGATCAGAAGTGAAGGCATTTCCAATGGATGAAATGGGTATACCCAATTTGTGAATGATGCTAGCATGTAAAATAAAATGATCAATCCTCTTAGTGATATATGCTTCTCCCATCCTACTGTTATCCCATGTAGGCATCAGTTTTATAGGAGCAATGTCCACAAAATTTTTAGTAAGAAATTCCATCTTAATCCTATCAGCAAGAGGGTCTTTTTTCCTGCATTTGCCCCAACATTCGTTAGAGTTTAAAGTCATATTTAAATCTCTAGCTATCATTAGAGAATCAAGTTCAAAAATTTCCGAGGCAAACATCTTTTCCCAGAAAAGAAATCCGTTCTTATATGCTGTGTAAGTGTTCAGAATGTTGATATTAAGATTTTGACCTCTGATAAAAGCCGAAATAAGAATCCTGGAAAAACAGTTATAGGCCTTGACTTTGATCCATGTAGGATCCCATAAGACTGGCAAACCCCTTGATTGGCCTCGAGCCTCAGATGCGACCATAAACCATGAGGGGAACATTTTCCTAAAGTAAGCAATAGAGACCCGACTATTGTGCATTGTTTCTTGAATAAGGATGATTTTTGGATGAGCTGAATAGAAGATTTCCTTTAGCACCAGATATTTTGGGTTTGCGCCTAAACCCCTGATATTCATGGAGACAATAAATGTCACTTGGATGGCTCACTAGCCATACATGCTCTAAGAGGCTAAAGATCAGTCGCATCCTGAATGGGAACATCAATAAGGGATAAATTCCTTACTCCATGCTCAGAAACAATTGTCCTCCCCCTAAAGTGACGACTACCTCCAATATGTTTTTTTCGAACTGTAATATTCTCTGCGGAGTTTGGACTTATGAAAGGAGAAGCAGGGCAATTGGGCTTATGGATTGTCAGAGGCTCTAGCTCGAAGGATTTATTGCTGAGCAAGAAATCTATGTCGTTATCATATCTGTTAACAGGGGATGACTCCAGAGAATTGAAAGGAGTGGCAGAGACCAAAGGCTCTTTTCCTTTAGAAGATGGAGGAAGATTCGTATCAGGAGTCAAGGATGAAGATGATATCGTAATGGGATGAGAGCCGACAACAAAATCCATTGAATGAATGGGAAGAGGAGAAGGAACGGCCTTTCCATCCGATGGTTCAGGGATAGGAGCGCAAAAAAATGAAGGGGATCTGTTAATATCAGGACAACCAGGATTAGATTGGGAGGATTGTCGGATATCCGGTCTATACGGAAAATCCCGAGTAGAGAGCTTTTCAGGGATATGATTCTCCTTTAGGTCGACCTCAGGTAAACTTATGGAGGATGAAGAGAAGTTCTCTGGAATGGGGATGGCAGGACCCGCCCCAATTCTGCGATGGACCAATCTTGGCTTGGAAGAAAGATGGTGCCTGCAATTTTTAATCAAGTGCCCTGTTCTGTGACATGAGGAACACCTAAAAGGAATTCCCCAAAAATAAAGCCTTTGTTTAATTCTGAAACCACCCCATGAGATCTCAATATATTCAGGGTAACCACCTTTATATACCTTCTCACTGAGGATCCACGCAATCCTCTTATCATTTTCTCCTCTGCACCATGGGTCGACATACACAAATCTGCCGATGGAATTGCCTATTTCTGTGAGGGACTCTGTTGACCACATTTCAAAAGGCAAATTTGGAAGTTTTACCCATATCAAATTATTTGATGGAGTATTCTTTAACGGATCAAACCCAATATACCATCTGAAGAGGGTTAAAAAACTCCTACCATACACCCAAAGATTCTTTGAGACAACCTCTAAATCAGAAGTCTTAAGGAAGTGGAAACAATGCCATTCCTTCATAAGGTAGGAAATGACAGGGGAGTAACCTATCAGATGTTTCCATCGGTCATCAAGCCATTTTTGCATAGCCGCATCGTCCATTATCGGGAAATGCCATCTACCCACCAAGGCAAGGTTTTGTAAGCTATCGATTCTTTCTGAAAGGATGGAGTTATCCAGAGAGATTGATTTAGGAGGAGAAGAGGTTTTGGCCAGGTTCATAGATTTATTATAATGGGAGGCTTGTTATTTAGCTTGCCTTTCCTTTTCGGGGGGGCCCACTTTGATAAAAGCATTTAGAAAAGGATTTGTAGAAGAAGGTCCATCCTTTTCTGGCCGAACAGGCTTGACGATCGTATCTTCCACCGTGTCTTGCCACCCTGTTGACACCTCAAGTCCCTCATGTGCTTTTTCAGCTAGGATGGTGGCTTGGATCAATGCTTTCGTGGTAGATGAGTTTGACCCACCTGTCATTGAACTGAGAGAATATCTCTACTCTGACAAGAGACCACGCCTTTAATAAATTTTTGGGATAGGGTTGTACAGGAAATATCTACTCCCCAAATCTAGAACTGGAGAAAACACCCAGATGGAATGAATGCCAGATGGGGGAAATAGAGGATGGCACGAAACAGAGCTCAGATCTAGTATAAAAGAAGACTCCAGAGGGAAAAAAGAAGCAAAGACAAGACAGGCACTAAAAACCAGGGAGAGCTATTTGCCAGATATGATGAAAGCTAACTGCCAATTTGAGAAAGAGAGAATATTCGTAGATTGCAAGTACTCCTAAGTACTCCTAAGTAAATTCCGGTCCGGGGAAAAAAAAAATGATTGACATCCCCAGCTATCCCATGGGAGCCATTGCAGGCTACGAAGCAATGTTGCAAGGCGAAAAGAGAGAAGGCACCTAACTGGTAGTGTTTTCCTGACAATCAATACAGCAACAATACATCTAGAAGATACACCACCATTCTCCAATTCTAAAATGAAAGTCAGTGCATGGCTTATAGATAACTATGGATTTCTTCAATTTGAGGAGAAAAGTCCTGAGCATTATGTCGGTTCAAAGTAGGTGAAACTCCTTACAGAATAAACTACAAGCTGTAAAAAAAATAAGACATAACGAACTAAATAAGTTCCATTGCTAAAACCAGTATGCCATTGAAGTTAGACAAAACAACTCTCTAAAACTATCATAAATCCAATTGAACCAGCCTTAAAATGTATATTAAAACCAGCACAGAATTATCTAAAAAAAGAGCAGAGGTAAAAACTAACTTTAAAATCATAAGCTTATGCCGCGAGCGAGAGCGTCGAAGACCCCATGCGCAAAGCACCAACCAACCGCCAGGCAAACATCAGGAACAGAGGCAACGACCAGAGAAAGGATAGAAAGCAAGACAGGCAGATGAAAACCTCCCTAACTCAGAAGAGGAAGGATAGACGGCCAAGGAGGCCGAGAGGCTGAGAGGCCAAGCAACCGCGACCAAACGAGAAAAGAACTGATGAAAATAACGAGAGGGACGTTCCAGGCAACATCAGAGATGGGGGGCATGCATGCATGAACTTCCACGAGCTGACTGCAGAAGGTTCAAATGCAAGAGCAGTGGTGTGGCAGGATCCTATCATGCCTTGTGCCTGAGATATTTTGATACACGTGACCGCAACTGAGAAAACGTTGATTGGCTCTCAGGCCAGGCTGTGGAAAGAGATGGTTGGCTCCCAAGTCGCTTGAGAAAGATGCTGGTTGACTCCCTTCGCAGCGTGTCAATGATTGGCAATCTGACCAGTCTGAGGAAAACGATGGTTGGCTCCTAGGTTGGTTGAGATGATGTTGGATGTCTCCTTGCGCAGCGTGGTGCTCTCGCTCCACAACTCCTTAGACAGTGATGGTATTTAGTCCAACTTGTAATATATGTTATGGCAATGCAATTCAAAGTAACAATGGGATGGAAGTTATGGTGCATGTTATCTAGAAGGGTGGTGTACAAACCACAAGGGTAGCGTACAAATGAGAACAAAAATTCCACTCCCCAGGTCATATGGAGATTCAACCACATCATCCTCTACCACTTGTAATTGTGAATATCAAGTTCATTACAAATCTAATTATTTTTATAAGAAGAGACCAACAAAATAGAGACAAAAGAGATAGTAAAGAAAATATAATTAAATTCATCCTGTGAAAATATTTATAAAGGTATAGAGATAAGATAGAAAAAATGAGCAAATATAAGAGACAAGAAGAAAGAAAATCCAAGATGAAAGAATAAACTAGAGTTAAGATACTAAGGGTGAACTAGGCAGTTGGATGCTCGAGGATGCTAGAGACAGTTGAATTTTCCTAAACTAATAAGCATAATGGAATTGTCACAAATGAAGTTTAGTTGGCCTTGTCTTCTACTTAGTTTTGTAACTCTATTGCATCAAATGCTAATGCATCAATATTTACTCAATGATAGAAGCATTTACTTTTACGTCATCATAGAAAATATTGTGTCCAATGGACAAGATTTACTGTTCCAAATATAATGGTAGGGATATTATAAGTATATAATTTTAACAAATTTATATCAATACTATATACACACATAAAATACAAATATTGTATTTGTAAATTTTACTAAGTTAAGATTTCTTGGGTACATGAAGTGCGTCCTATATCTTATCTGTGAAGAGATAATATTCATCCTTGTGTTGTTGCAAACATTGAATACACTACTAGGCACACACAAACATATCATATTTAGTCATAGAAAGATGATAGACCTCATTGCAAATCACATGGGCTTTCATGAGCCAAATAGAATTTTGCTACAATTTCCGTATAGAATGATAAATAATGTGTAGGAATTTATAGGGTAACTTCCTCAGATAGAACACCAAAGGACACCACTCACAAATATATCACAGATCAATACACTAGTATTCTTGATGTGGTTAAAACCCTCGAAGAGGGAAATAGTCCACGACCTAAGCCAATACAACCACTTCAGGTAATTTATTAATAAAAGAAAGAAAATTTACATAAGCTTCTCCTAGGAACGGTCACCTTACAAATGACCCTCTATGCTCTTTAAATAGAGATCATGGACTAATTGGGTGTTAAGCCACAGATCAAGTGTCAGTAATACCGAGGAGAGAATGAACCATCAGATGACTTCATGTCTAGAACATATCATGACCGTCAGATTGTAAGTTACAAATGTACATACTAAAGAAACACACTTTACCTAACTCTACACTAGACAAAGTTATACTTAACTATTTCCTATGTGTCAGAATATCCTAACATCCCCCCATAAGAAGGATTGAAGGATGTACAAATATGACACAATAGGAGAAGGAAGGAGGCATTCGAGCCTATCCCCCATTAGTGACAACTTCCTGAACTCCAACCATAAATCGAAGTTTAGTAAATTTTTCCTTTGTGAGAGCCTCTGTAAAGATGTCTGCAACTTGATCATCGGTTGAACAATATTGCACTTCAAGGACATGGTCATGAATGAGATTTCTTATGAAGTGCATGTGTAGTTCAATCTTTTTTCTTCACTGATGTTGGACTGGATCTTTTCACAGTTGATTGGAACTTTGATTATCACACCAAAGTGTATTTGGATGCTGCTACTGAAAGCCAAACGAATTCCTTACTAGCTTCTATGACACCACGATACTCTGCTTCTGCTGAAGAAAGAGAAATGATACTTTGTTTCCTGCAAGCCCATGTACTAGGTCCAGAACCAAGAGTGAAGAGATAACCTGCAGTAGACTTCCAATCATTAGGGTCACCAGCCCAATCGAAATCGGTGAAACCAACCAATAGGGGAGTTTCTTCTTCACTGTAATGAATCCAAAACTAAATTGTACCTTGAACATAATTAAGTATTCTTTTAGCTGCTTTCCAATGACTTTCATGTTGATTTTGCATAAACTGAGCAATAAGGCCAACAACAAAGGAAAGGTCAAGATGTGTATGGGTCAGATACAAAAGGTTTCCTACAAACTAATGGTATAAGGTAGCATCAACTTCAGGGGAAGTACAAGTGACTGAAAGTTTGCCTCCAGACTGAAAGGGAGAAGGGGTTGGCTTACAGTCTTCCATATGAAAGTGGCATAGAAGATCACAAGCATACTTGGACTGGGAAGGGGAAATACCTTCCTTGGATTGCAAGAATTGAAGACCAAGAAAATAATGCAAGTGTCCTGAGTTTGTAATTTCAAACTGCTTTTTAAGGTTGGACTTCACATGGCTTATAAGGTTGGGATCACTACTAGTAAGGATAAGATCATCAACATAAAGAAAAAGAATGATAAGCTTTCTTGGTGTAGACATTGTTGTCAGAATGACACCTAGAAAAGCCAGTGTCTAAAAGAAAGCTATCCATTTTGACATACGAAGCCCAAGGGGCTTGCTTGAGACCATAAAGGGATTTCTTAAGACAACATACAAGGCTGGAGTCTATTTGTATAAAGCGAGGAGGTTGTTCCATATAGATTTCTTCATGAAAGCCCCCGTGCAAGAAGGTAGATTTAACATCCATCTGATGGACATCCCATTTGAAAGAGGAAACAAGGGAAAGAACAAGGCAAATAGAGTTCATTTTCGCAACAAGGGAGAAGGCTTTAGTATAGTTAATGCCTTCAACTCGTGAAAATCCCATAGCAACAAGACGAAATTTATGCTTATCAACTTTTACATCCAGTCCAAACTTGGTTCTATAAACCCATTTACATCTAACAAGTTTTCTTCCCTTTGGAAGAGGAAAAAGATTCCATGTATCATTTGCCAATAATGAAGAATATTCTTCATTCATAGTTGTGTCCCAATCTCAATAGCCTGAAGCTTCTGCAAAGATGTGAAGATCATAATTCGCTGAAGCTTGAGCAAGTAAAGAAGAGTCTCTATCAAATTGAGAACATGTATGTCGCTGATCTATAGGATCACCAGCAAGAGAACATGATGCATCCCGAGTAGCACGAACCTATTTTGGAAGCTGAGGAGCGAAAGGAGGATCCTGAAAAGGTGGGGGAGGATTGTGATCCTCACGGTCATCATCTAAAGAAGAAATATTTTCCAAAGTAGAAGGGATAGAGAGATGTGGCACATCTGTCGAATTAGGCTCGTAAGCCGATATATTTTCAGCAAACCTTACATCTCTTCTAATGATAAAATTTTTGGATTTAGGTGAAAGAAGTCTATATCCTTTGACATCTTCACAATATCTAACAAAAATACATTTTTCACTCTTAGGTTTTCAGGCTTTATTTTTCTCATCGGGAATATGGGCCCATTCTTCACTTCCAAAAACACGAAAGTGACTTACATCTGGTTTAATTGAGCTCCATGCTTCTTCTAGAGTGATATTATTTAAAACCTTAGTAGGAGTGCAATTTACTATGTAATTTGGACAATTAATTGCTTCTGCCCAAAAATTAAGACTAAGTCCTTTAGATTGAAGCATACAATTAGCCATTTCCTTTAAGGTGTGATTCTTCCTTTCAGCTACACCATTTTGTTGTGGATTATATGGAGCAATATGTTGCATTTGAATTCCATGCTCAATCAAAAAGTTGATGAATTTGTTGTTAACATATTCTCCACCATTATCAGATCTTAGCTTAAGAATTTGATGTCCAAATTGTTTCTTGACAAAGGCCTTAAAGGCCAGGAACATGCTAAATACTTCATTCTTGAGTTTTAAGAAGTATACCCAAGTGTGTCTGGGGAAATCATCAATAAAAGTTTATAAATACTTGTAGCTAGAGAATGAAACAACTGGAAGTGGACCACATAAATCACTATGCACAAGTTGTAAAGGGGTTGAGGCATGCCAAGAGGCATGTTTTTCAAAACTATCCTGATGGTGTTTCCGAGTACACATCCACAACAAACGCCGTCTCTGCAAGATACCATAGGAAGACTTGTCACCATATTTTCCTTACAGATTTTGAAGGGAGCGATAGTTTAAGTGAACAAATCACTCATGCCAAAATTTGCTCACTTCATCATTATGAGCAAGAAATACCGATGGAAGAGTTGACGACCCAACGTTGTTAAACTTATAAAACCTTGTATAATTATCAGCAATGCTAATAGCTAAATCTCTCTAAGATCTCTTAGGTCCTTAATTACAACATCGTGAGGTGAAAATTCAACGATTTTACCTTCACCTGAACGAGTTATCTGATATATAGATAGAAGGTTACAAGATAAGGTTGGGACACATAATACATCACTAAATTGACCATTGTGTAGATGAATAGTTCCAGTCTCTACAACAATAAGATATCTATCCTCACCAACATATATATTTTTGGTGTTACAATCATTTAAGAAGAAAACATGGCTTTGTTTTTCTCCATGTCATAAGAAGCTCTAGAATCAATGAGCCACTCACGAGGATGAGAAGAAGAAGATACATTTAGTGCATAACCAGACTGACATGCTTGACAACCACATGTAGAATGTGTTATTCCTGAAGATGAAATTGAAGTTGAAGAGTGCTCCAAATGGATGTTATGCTTCTTCATTGCTGCTTCCAAGGCTTCCATCTTC
This sequence comes from Pinus taeda, assembly GCA_000404065.3. Lineage (NCBI taxonomy): Eukaryota > Viridiplantae > Streptophyta > Pinopsida > Pinales > Pinaceae > Pinus > Pinus taeda. The sequence goes on from APFE030031482.1 coordinate 69,305, forward strand.
TTAAAGCATTTGGATTCTTAGTGACCATCTTGATTACAAAAGTTGCAATGTCTATCAGTCTTCTTCCCTTTGTTTGTATTCTCTTTATCATTTTGTTGAATTGATTTTTCATTTTGAGACTGAAAGTGCTGAGGACCCTTGGTTGGTTTAGGACCATTCTTTTTAGAATGTTGCTTCTTAGGATTCTTTGAACTTGGTTACAACTGGGCAGTTAAAGCTTTCTTAGAAGAGTTTCCAAGATTAAGAAGGCCAAGATGTAAGATTTTTTCTTGTTCTCTTATTAAAGAATCACAAAAGGAATCAAAAGAGGGGGATTTATATGCTTGTCCTTCAAAAATAAAGGCTTCTCTAGTAGAATTGAAGGTGGAAACAGGCATAGAGTAGGTTGGTCCTAAATTAGTAAGAATGGAACAGATAAGGCTACCATCTTCTTTCTTAACCTTAACACCTTTTAAGAGAAGTCTAAGCGTCTTGAGCTTGGACAAAAAATCTTCAATGGAAGAAAAATTATTGAGATCCAACGTAAGCAACTCATTTGCAAGTTGATGGGCTCTAATTTTATTTTTAATTCCAAAAGCTTTATTAAGTTGTTTTGTATCAAGTTTTGCAATATGGAATCTAAGGTCTAGAGAAATAGACATCCCTATCAACCCACGTGCTTGATCTTTCTTATTTTCCCATTTGACTACCTTATCTTCATCTTTAGGTTTAGACTCTTGGCCTGAGGCTATTCTATAAAGACCTTTACTTCTAAGTAAATCCTCCATGTAGGACACCCATTGGAAGTAGCTGGTGCTGTCAAGAATAACTTGCCATGGAATTTCAATTTTAATAGAAATTGAAGCTATAGATGTTAAAACTAAGTGTTCAAATGAAAAGATCTCAAAAAATTAGGCCGATACAAAAAAAGCAGCGCTGAAAACAGCTTCCAAATGAAGAAGATATGGCTTTTTGAAGAAACGTTGTTGAAGATGTCGATGAAGTACGTGAATGTGCGGAAGTGAATGATAATATTATATTTTAAAAAAAATCCCCCTTCTTTCCAAAATTAATCTAATTGGCTCACTTTCAAAAAAAAAAAATTATGTGACCCACTTTTATAAATAAGTGAAAGTCACTTTTACAATGGTACTTTATGAGCTACCCATTAAATTGTAACTTAAATAAAGATCAAGAGACTTTACAATTATAAGTGACTCACTTTTTATAATGGGTGAGAACATTTTACATTGAGAAACTTTAAAACATAAGTTACATGTGTTTTTTGAAAAAGTAACTCAACAAAAAAAAAGACTTGAACCTAAGACCTCTATTCTCATAAAGTAACTTTGGACCAAGTGAGCTAGTTTAAAAGGTTAGTAATTTTTGGAAAAGAGGAAGTTTTTTTTTTCAAGTCACTTAAGCTATGGAGTGCGTGCTTACTTGAAAACACCCTTTTTGCCTACAAAACAAAAAAACACACAAACCAACATGGATATGCAAAAAAAAAAAACAAACCAAATCTTATGGCTTGACGTTAGCTTTCGCCGAAAACGAAATATTTTACTCAATGTTTCTGATTTTCTGAGATCACACTAAGGCATGACGGAAAAAAGCATATACATGAGAAAAATCCTTCCTTTATGTTTCTGATTTGCCCAGATCGCACAAAGTCGTGGGGAAAAGAGCATACATAGAAATGAAAGATATATATCTGGTAATAAAAAACAAAGAGCTAAATAAACTAAAACAAACAGAGAGATGAATAACTAAAACTGCAAATAAAGACTGTATACCTCTAGATCTTAAAAATGGCGTAGCTAGGGCTACTTGAAACATTTTCGAATGAAACGAAAGGGGTTCCCCACTGGAACATATGCTACTAACACAATAGAGCAGTCCTCTCGGTTGGAAAGCAGTAAAAAATAGTAGATCTAGGAAATGACAGTCGGATGCAGTTGTATCGGCTTCAGATTTGAATCACCAACAGATGTGACACTCAAATACCTCTGATACCATGTAGGAATTTACAGGGTAAGTTCCTCAAATAGAACACCAAAGGACACCACTCAAAAATAGATCACAGATCAATACACCAGTATTATTGACGTGGTTAAAAGCCTCAAAGAGGGAAACAGTCCACGGCCTAAGCCAACGCGACCACTTCAATCAATTTATTAATAAAAGAAAGAAATTTTACATAAGCTTCTCTCATTAACTTTCACCTTACAAATTACCCTCCATGCTCTTTAAATAGATATCATGGATCAATCAGGTTTTAAGTCACAAATCAAGTGTTGGTAATACTGAGGAGAGAATGAGCCATCGGATCACTTCATGTCTAGAAGATATCATAACCGTTATATTGTAAGTTAGAAAAGTACATAGTAAAGAAACACACTTTACCTAACTCTACATTAGACCAAGTTATACTTAACTATTTCCTATGTGTCGGAATATCCTAACACAATGATATTGAATAGAATTGTTTCTAGAGTGGTGTGCCTTACCTTGATTATTGTTGTTACACAATGTACAATGATATGCATACATTTTTAAATGTCTCCACCAAATGTCTCCACTCCTATAGCATCATGTGAACATGTCACATTATTTTAGATCTTAAGATGTGAACATTTCTTTCAGTGTTCATGTAATAATATATATATGGCATGTTTATACCTAGAACTGCTTCCTTTGAATTGGTGCAGATAGGCATCTATTTTCTCATAATCAAACACCTCCTTGTCAGTGAAACATATAAATAAATTCACATTAACATAGATGAATGTATTCTATAAATTCCTAAGAAACTCTAAAATGACTACCATTATTTTAAAGAGTGAACAATAAAATTGCAACAAAGTATCTTAATTCGTTTTTTGGGATATTTTACTTCGCATGGCAAAAAATATAGTCGTACAATGGATTTACCAAGTTATGGAGCACCTTCTTAGAATTATAAAAGAATAATACAACCACTTCCATTGAAAATCTAGGTTTCTATCAACATGTAGAAATTGCACCTATTTGAATTAATTTCTCATCTAGGAATCCATGCATTTTTCTCTAATGAGCATTGAAAAACTTTCCATGACCATAACCTAGCAAGCTAATCCCTTAGGTAGCTCAAAGGAAATCTAGTTATCAGAAGTCCTAGTTAAGAAGACCACCAACTCTAAGCTTTAAGGAGAGCCGAGAGCACATAACACATTGTTAATGGCTTTGTAATAGTGCTTAAAACAAACACATGATCTAATTTTAACAAATGTGTGATCAAAGTAAATATCATAAAGACATATCAAACTTCTTTGGTAATGTAATACTTTTATCATCCTGTCCTTCTAAGAAATTTTAGTTATAGGTGATGAGTCAAATTACATTTCCTTAATATTAAATTGTTTGAATATTACATCATGATGTTTTTCCTATTATTACATCATTAAATTTCTCAATTCAACAAGATTGGATGATGCTGATTTTCACTCCTAATTATCAACATTAATGGATCAATTTGAAAATAAATTTCTAATTCTCTACTTTACAATCTCTCACAACTTTCAATATATGTTATGGCACTACAATTAAAAGTAACAAAGGGATGGAGGCTATGGTGCAAGTTATCTAGAAGGGTGGTGTACAAACCACAAAGGGTAGCATACAAATGAGAACGAAAGGTCCACTCCCCAGGTCATATGGATATTCAACCACATCATCCTCCACCACTTGTAAATGGTGAAGATCAAATTCATCACAATTCTAATTTAATTCTTAAGAAGAGACCAACAAAATAGAGACAACAAAGGTAGTAGAGAAAAGATACTTAAATTCATCCTCTGAAAATATTTATAAAGATATAGAAGAGATAAGATGAAAAAAGTGAGCAAAGATAAGACAAAATAAGAAATCAAATCCAAGATGAAAGAATAAAGTAAAGCTCGGATACCTTAAGGGTGAACTGGGCAACTAGATGCTTGAGGATGCTAGAGATATTTGATTTTTCCCAAACTAACAAACATAATGGACCTTTCACAAATGAAGCTCAGTCGGCCTTATCTTATACAACAATGTAAGTTTTGAAATGAGAATTGATACGATTACCCATTTTTTTGAAGTAGCAAAAAAATCATCCGATTTTGAAGAACGTTGATTCATAATACACTATATTTTTTGGAGCATATTTTTAACACTTTAAATTTTCTTATGTATCAAATATAGATATTTGTTTTTAAATGTTAATGATTTTCATACTGATTTTGAAAAGTGTTGATGTAGCATCAACTCTTTTTTTTAGAAGGCTTATTTTTAACACTTTAAATAATCTAATGTATTAAGTGTGGATATTTTTCTTTAAATGTTACATTTTCTTACACTTCAAATTTTTTTATGTCCAATTATTTTTTAAATCATGATTACTTAACAAATTTTCTAGTTGTCTTCTTTCTCTTTTTTTTTTAAATGATAATTACTTAAAAAACAAATATAAAATATATGTAAAAAAAATACAAAAAAAAAAATGTTTAAAATAAATAAAATAAATAAATCTTGGAACCCTAAAATTTTGAAAAAAAAAAATAATAGAAAAATAAATAAATTAAAATACAAACCAATAAAACTATTAAAAAACTAGGGAAATTAAAAAAAAAAAATACATGACAAAAAGAATTGATTTAAACAAAAAAAAAACACTTAAAAAAAATGAAAAAATATTACAAAGTTTCAAAGAATTCAAAAACAAAATTAAAGAAACAAACCAACATTAATTTATTAAAAAAAAAAAAATTAAATTAGAAACATAAAAAAAATTATAATAAACCTAAAACAAAAATCAAATCAACAAACAAACAAAAAGACAAACATTACCATTAAAAAAAATAAAAAATTGTGCCCCTCATTACGCTAGATGGGCAAAAGGCTGATTATGATAATTGGCCTTGAGCATCCCCAATAGCCCATTGGGCACATTTTTTTTTTAAGTTTGAAAAAAATATATATTTTTAAAATTTAAACGGTAATATTTTTTTTTTTATATTTCTATGTTTTTTTAAGGTTTTAATTTAATTTTTAGTAATTTTTTTTTTTTTTTAATTTTGTTTAAAAATATTTAATAGTTTTTTTTTGAACTTAGGTTTTTTTTTTATAATGGTTTTTTTAATCTATTTATTTACTTAATTTTTATAGTTTTTTTAAATTTTTTTTGTGTTTTCTTTCATTATTGTGTACGATATTTTTTTTCCTTTTTACATTTGTATGTTTTTTTTGAAAATATATTTTGCTATTATTTATTTCTAATATTTTTATTTTTATTTTTGGTTTTTTATTCTTTATTTAATTTTGTTTTTCTTTTTTTGACATTTTATGATTGATTTTTTTATTAATTTTCTTTTTATTTTTTTTTATGTTTTATTTTTGTCTTTTTATATATTTGATTTTGTCTTATATATTGATTTTTTTTTTTTTTTTTTTTAATTTATTTTATGTTTTGTTTTAACATATATTTTTATTACTTTTGTTATTTTTTTAATTTTTTTTTTGTTTTTTTCATGTTTATTTGTTTTATTTTTTAAATTTATTTTTTCATTATTATTTTGAAATTTTAATGTTTTGCGATGTTGTCATAAAATTGTTTACGCCATTATTTCAAAATGTTGAAAATTTATCCTTTAAAAAAAAAAAACTTTAATTGTTTGCAGATTCCTATGGTGTGGTTTTTGAGATTTTGGGCTTAGATATTCCGCATTATTCATTTTTATGATGTCTATGCTTCGAGTCTAGAACAAGCCTCATCCTCAGCACTGAATCTACAAAGAAGAGAAAAGACGTTATAAATATGAAATGGAGTGTTTAATGAGAAGATTTTTCAGCGCAGATCACATTATAATATTTTTGTTAACCCAACTCTTCCTCTCTCACCCCTAATAATTAATAATGTTAAACAATATTACTTGTACAATCTCATAACATGGTTGATTTTCGGTATAATTAAGATTCAGATAAAAACATAATATTAATAATCTAATAACATAGACCTAAAATATCAAAATTCAAATTATTAGCTAAATAATAATATCAATACTACTCTTCAACAAATAATAAAAAATAAAAAATAACTTATAATTTCATTAAAATTAAATTAAATAAAAATGAAAATAATAATTTATTATTATACATGTAAACAATATATTACTATTTATGATAAAGTATTATAGATTCATTAAAGAAGACTAAAAATAATTTTATTACATTACATTGATAAAAATAAAAAAATAAAAAATATGCCATTAAAAGCATAAATTAATAAAAATTTGGTATAAATTGAATAAGGGCATACTTAAAGATTAGTTATATATAACTCAGGTTAAAATTAAATATTCGTAAAAATTAAAGCATTAAATTAAAAACTTAAAATAGAATAAGGAAACTATATAAATAAAATGAAATTTTATTAATATATGACATAAAAAAAATAATAATAATTCTATAAAATAAGTAAGTATTTACCTTAAGCTAGCTGTCTCCCCACTTTGACAACACTCCATTTCATATTTATAACACCCTTTCTCTTCTTTGTAGATTCAGTCCTCAGAATGAGTCTTGTTCTAGACTCGAAACGTAGACATCATAAAAATGAACACTGTGGAATGTCCGAGCCCAAAATTTCAAAACCAAACCTTATTTCAACATCAACACATGTTGAAAATTCATCCTAGGAAAAAAAATGTTATTCCAGCATCAACACTTTTCGTTTTAGCGTTGTTTTTCGTGTTTTTT